>JAECUM010008728.1:0-21694 GCA_016617855.1 Megalonaias nervosa | reverse complement strand
ATATATATATGGTTGCATTCGGAGGTAGCAAACAATGTTTTTTTCAATATAATGTGATCAGGAAATGTATTTGCATAAGAAATACGAAAGTGCACAGAGTAATTAATTCGTGAGTCTCGTTGGTGAACTGCTGTTATGATAGTTTTGAGTTGCTGTTAATGGATAATAAATGCTGAACTGAATACTCAACTGACTTCTAATGTTTTCAGGATCGCTGGAATTATAGCAGAGTCAGTAAATATATTATTTTCACAATACTGAGCGTTACTGAGAACTATCACTAATTCTGTCCTCTGATAAAATACCAAGTACTACATAAAACTGGGACGTTCCGAACCGATATAAGTAAATGAGTCGTTAAATGAAACATCTATGTGTATAATAAGCTATCAACGAAGCCGGTTTTAGTGAGAAATGAATAGAAACATGGCCACTTGCACTGAAAATGTAAATGTGGTTGAAACT
The DNA here is from genome assembly GCA_016617855.1 of Megalonaias nervosa. Classification (NCBI taxonomy): domain Eukaryota; kingdom Metazoa; phylum Mollusca; class Bivalvia; order Unionida; family Unionidae; genus Megalonaias; species Megalonaias nervosa. The sequence continues at coordinate 21,229 of JAECUM010008728.1, read as the reverse complement.
AATATCAATGTAATGATTTTTAAAGAGCTCTAACATTTATCATATGGAATATATCTGGATAATGATTAAAGTTACGTGGACATATAGACTGTTTTGACAGAGACCATTTAGATAATTTCTTATAAGTATGATGCCTTGGATTTGTAGAAACATGGGCGTATAATACAAGATAATATAATACAGATATTTATATACATTTTGCTTTAATTCAGTACCAAACGCATTGGGTTTAATTACTTTTGTAAGAACGCTTTTGGCTGATTTACAAAATACTGAATATATTGGCATGACAAGTAGTTCAAAATATATATTATGGTTAACATTCGCGACATCAATCTTTGGCCTTCACTTCATGCTGATATTTGGCCTAATATATGTCACACTTGAGAACTTGCACGTGCAGTCTAAAGAAAAGAAGTTTGATCTTGCTAAAAATGAAATAGCCCACTCGAAGATCAAGTGCTTCAGCTGTCAGTTTAGTTTAGGTTGTGATCTTAACGCAAATACCAGAACTGAGCCGAATTTCAGTGAATTTGATCGCCCATTTGAATTAGTTGATAAATTTGATTACATCTACGTGCTTATTATTTATTTGGCAATGTCACATGTTTTATGTATGCTGGGTCAATGGCCTACAGTATCTCTATTAAGACTAATACTATAACTTTGCGATATTTATTTATTTGATACGTTCATTAAAGTTGCCCTTCTTCTTTGCAATCTTCTTTGATTTATTAAAGCTTGATTTATGCTTAACATAGTCATTACAATTGTTTTTAAAGTCTTTTATCGTAGATACATGTTTCTATATACATTAAACCTAATTCAAACAAAGCTTGTAATGGTGAGATTAAGACCTTCGAACTATGGTCGTGCACATCCAGAATAATATTAGAAAAACTAGCCAAAAAAGTCATTTAATTTGTCAGGGTTTACTGCACTGTCTATTCATATAGTTAGGTGAGGCACCACTTCATACATATATGAGACAAAACTTGAATACAAAATGAATCCTTTATATCAACACCCAATACTAGTTTTTTACTTAATTTGTTATGGTTTTTAGTGTATACAGCACTGAATAATCTCATATTTTATCGATTTTATTTTTTAATTTATTGACAATTGTATATTTGCCATGCTGGAATGGTTTATAATAGGCCGACACCCCCAAATCTCTCATACTCTTTTTATGTGGCTTATTGTTATATTTGTGATAATTCACAAAACCAGATATATTCAGATCATATATGAAATTAATAAGTTTGCCTCTCCAATCAAGAACAGACGAGTTTAGGAATCTCTCCTTTTATACCTTTGCTGTGTTACTTTCCGACTGATAATTATGTTATGAAATGAACGATTTTATTATGAAGACAGCAAAAAATGCATATAAATACTTCAATACTTATTTTAATATTTTGAATAAATTTCCATACATTCCTCGTCAGCTTGGTCTTAATCATCACTCTCTAAACTGAGAAGAAATTTTTTTTTCTCTCTCATTTCCTCCTCGAAGAATTCTCTTTTGGATTTTCGGGATGAAAATCAGGCCCAATGCATAACAATTGTATATGTGTCTATGTGTCTCAGTCGCTCACACACACACACACACACACACACACACACACATTTCTTTCTCCGCACACTTGTGGATGATAAGTTCTCAGCCGTTAACTTCTTATTGAAATATATAAGTCAGCCTATGACCGTTTCTGTTGCGATTTCTTATTAATATTTATTTTCATACTTGATGGATTTATTAGGCATTTATACACAAAATATTGATTACATGACCTTTCGACAAGGCATTATTTATTTTGCTGCGAGATATTTTGGAAGTGCTTTATTAATCTTATGTAAGTATAATACTTTCCACCAATATCAAATGTTGCAATATGCAAACTTTCCTTCAGATCTAGAGTTTTATTATAGTTATTTCTTTATTTCTCTCTCTTTCTCATTTATATGTATGTGCATATACTCAGCTTCGTCGGAGAAGAGCAAAACTAGTTGAACATACTGTTAAGAGTCTTACAGCTACTAAAAAACAGAATGAGATTTGGTTGCAGCGTATTGAAATATTCTCAAGAGATTGTCTTCATTTGTTCCAGAAAATGTATTATATTGCATTTGTTATTCATTTCGATTTATTACATATATTTAACTTATAGCTTTAACTTTGCTTGTGATTACAAGCATGTTAGAACCGCTCAAATTTAAACATCATTTTATCCACCGATACGCAAAAATTCTACAATAACTTACAAGGTTATTCACATTTTATTTATCCATCTCTAATTAAACGAAAATTAGTTTTTCATCTGATTGTGTAAAAGTACACGAAAAAGCTAGGAAAAACACATAATGAAAACTGTAGGAACTAAAATCGAACTGATATGTCTAACTTAATCTGCCAAAGCAAAATAACTAAATAACGCGTATATTTGTGCTATTTTTTATTGGATTCCTAACAAATACAGACAAAATTGTAATCTGTCTTACACTATTATTATTCCCCAGGTCCTTTTTGCTTGGTCAATCTCTATTGATATTGCTGAGAAAAGTTAGTACAATGGCTAGTACTGACTTCATCAAATGACCGGTACTATAATCAGAGATAATGCAAAAATCTACAGTTGCAAAGAAATGCTTCGACAATTGGATATATATATATATATATATATATATATATATATATATATATATATATATATATATATATATATATATATATATATACACTTCTTTTTCTCAGTCATCACGGTTATATTTGGAGGTAAACTCATGTTTGAAAGCTAATATCTTCAAAGAGTGTTCGAACACTAAACAAAGATGATCTCTCTCTCTCTCTCTCTCTCTCTCTCTCTCTCTCTCTCTCTCTCTCTCTCTCTCTCTCTCTCTCTCTTATTGGCAGTTGACATTTGTCTTTGACTAGGTACTATTACTGACCATCAGTCCATACCAAGAATGTACCGTTTAATTTATCGCACCCTTGTGGCTACTACGATTTTAAACAGTTTACTTCCAAATGACTTAAATATGACAGAGGATTAATATTCTGCTAAGATGTTTTATTCATTTTTATTTTCCTGTTTAATCCATTTGTAAGGTATTTATGCGAAAAGATCTATTTGCATAATCTTGCATCTCACAATGTAGGTGTTTTACTTTCTTTTGTTATGTAAATTCAAATAGGTACAATAGTTTGTCTAGTTACATTCCACCAATATTTAAGTTTGTGCGAGATATATATATATATATATATATATATATATATATATATATATATATATATATATATATATATATATATATATATATATATATATATATATATATATATATATATATAATACGTTATAGGCGATTAACTTTGATATACATGATACAAGGTATTATTGGCCTAAAAGCATTGATATGTTTGTATTTTATGACTTTGTGTACAAGCAAACAAATGTCTTAAATTAAAAATAAATAACTGAAAACTTAGGGTATTACATTGCGTTTGATGAATCGCACACATTTAAACAGGGTGCTTGCATTTTACAATTATATAATATCTCTCTCTCTCTCTCTCTCTCTCTCTCTCTCTCTCTCTCTCTCTCTCTCTCTCTGTATATAATTATACAGAGAATTATAAATATACACCAGACGAAATGGAAAGTGCTGTCCCTGGATTTGATGGGTGCCGTTTACCCGAGGACCTGTGTTCGAATCTCCGTAGAGTACGAATTAAAAATTCTCTTACCTGTATGATAGTATTATTTGTATTAAAGATTGATTCTGCATACTATTATCAAGCATTCTCCTATAGAATCCAGGGATAGCACTTTCCGTTCTATCTGGTGTATATTCATAATTCTCTCTCTCTCTCTCTCTCTCTCTCTCTCTCTCTCTCTCTCTCTCTATATATATATATATATATATATATATATATATATATATATATATATATATTAAACAGCTGTTCGCGTTTCAGTTGTTGTAAAAAGTAATAGATTCCTATAGCAAATTGGGTATTTATTTCAGCACTAGCGAAAGGACATGAACATTTATATTGTTTTTCGGATAGATGGCTGCATATAAACGCGCAAACATCTATCTGAATATACATGATAGATAGATAGATAGATAGATAGATAGATAGATAGATAGATAGATACTATTACAAAAATTTGCATGTGATTATAAAAAGAAATATAGATTATAGTCACCAGATCCGCTTGCTCCTTTAAATACAATAAACAGAAACATTGTTCCAAATAGGGTGAAATTTCGCTTCTTCATTTCAATCATGGACATAGAAGTCGACAGCGCTGGTGAAATATACCTAGGTAAATGTATTCTTGTTCATTTTACATTAGTACTGTATCTTAGATATAGTCCGTTACGTGATTAAGTACAATAGATAGCCCTTTTCAGAGTTTACAGCTATTGAAAAAATAGCGAATACAAATTTGACATGAAAAAGTAAATAATGATTGGACATCTATTAGTGCAGATAAACCAACTGAGTACCTGTGTAACCAGAAAGCGTTGTATACATCACAGTACTCACCTTCATGAGAAAAGGCTTTACAATGCTACCATTAGAATAATTTTTATTTCTTAAACTGTGGAATAAAATAATTCAAGTTTACTCAGTCATCTTTCTCGCCTTCCTGTCATATAAAAAAATACTTCTGTAACATACTTCAAAAGTATATCGGTAACAAAAGCAATTCAATCCATTTTGCGTCGATATTTGCATGAAGGACAATGTGTGGTTTGAGGCAGACAAATGTTCCTTATCATGTTCTAGAGAATAGTTTTATATTTTGCTGCTTTGCTATTAGTATTAAAGTACTCATAGCTTCAAAGGTTTATTGCTTTAACCTTTTGAAACGAAACCTCTTTTTATGTATTTTGTCGATTTATTTCAGTTTTGAAAGCTATTAGTAGTAAACCGTTAGGACTATTACAAATCAAAGCCGTATTTAAAGCACAGTGTACTAAGGAAAGGTGCCTTATGTCAACAAAGGTCAAGAAGATTAAATGATATTTAGGCGAGTAGAGATTCCGTTGGTCGAACCTTTCCTAATTGCTATTACGACATGATTATTAGCTATATTAGAAAGCAATATTCAGATTATAAACAAACTGGATACAGCTATTCACATATTATAAGTTGGTTTTAAAAGTACTTTATTGTTACTTGCCAGATAGTTACGTACAAATACTATCATCATAGGTTAGGTTCAAGCTAAAGAAAAGTGTATGTAGACGTAAGAACGTGAACTTAATTGGGCTAGGATCGAAATTTACAGAAACATACATCTTTGGCAAAACTTAATACTTTAAAAGCGACGGTAACCAATTCAGACTGCAATCTTCAAAGGGTCCACATTATGAAAATAAAAGTTTTGAAGAAGTCTTTTACACATATCCATGATGCAATATGGTTCTCAGTGAAACATTTTTCACTGGTGGTGACTGATGTGCATACATATTTGGTATATACGTGTGTTATTGTATTGACTGGGAGTGACTGATATGCATACATACTCGGTATATACTTGCAATCTGGATACATTGTCAGTATATAGTTTTGGAATTTTATCAGTGGGAGAGATTGATATGGGTACATTATCAAGTATATGCTAGTGTTATTGTATTAACGTGAGTGACTGACATAGACACATCCTCACATATACTTGTCAGTTTATCACTGGTAGTGACTGACATCGATCTATTGTCAGTATATACTTGTATCATTGTATCACTGGGAGTGACTGATATAGATACGTTCTCAGTATATACTTGTGTTATTGTATCACTAAGAGTGACTGATATAGATACATTCTCGGTATATGCTTGTGTCATTGTATGACTGGGAGTGACTGATATAGATACAAAAATATAGATACATTCTCACTATGTACTTGTGTTATTGTATCACTGGGAGTGACTGATATAGGTACATTCTCAGTATATACTTGTGTTAATGCATCACTGGGAGTGACTGATGTGGAAGCTTTCGATGATTTCATCTCTCAAATTATATTTCTGTAATTTTTCATTATTCAACATGTTTGTCACGTTTCTTAAAGAAGGTATGTGGGTAGCTCTTTCTGCAAAATGTAAACTCTTTACATAAAATCACAGTTAGAATATTATCACCGGATGTATCCCATGTACAGAATGGTTGCCTCAATTAATCGCGCTTCACTATATCGATAATTCTACTTCCCCGAGTCCTCAGGACAATTAGTGACAAGATAGATTAGTACCGAGTATACGATTCCTATGCTTACTTAGAGATTTCGAATACCAAATGATATCCCTTTAAATCATAACTAGGATCACGAATTCCGCAAGTCACTTCACATTCAGACATTCTGTTATCTCTCGCTGATGAATTCTGAAAGTTTAAGTGATGTGGCATGTTCTGTTTGAGAAGTAACAGTAGAAAATGGACACAAGTATTTTACAACAAAATCGAATGCATTTACTCTAAATGCATTTTTGGAAGCATATAACGTTGAAGTTCTTTGCCACATAAAATAAAAACAAAAACAAACCAATACTGCAATATGTGATATTAATTTCGGCATACTAAGCGGCATTTCTGAACAACATTAAGATTTTTGAGATTGCCAAAAGGAAAATCACAAATATCGTACATGCAAAAAACCTCCACTTGCATTAGTACACAATTCACTGAGAGTAGCAGCTGCAAACAACTATTCTGCATCACAGACATGTTATTGGCGAGGGGCAAATCCACACCACTTCCAACCTCAGCCTCCCTAGAGTGTCTGTCAGATCAGTTTGCTAATTTCTTCCGCGACAAAGTAAACACTATCAGAGATCAACTGGACAATACTATACAACCCGAGCCATCCTCACCTTACAGCTATAATACAGAAGTTCAACAACCTCCTTTCACAACATATCCGCCTATATTTACGGATTTGTTGCGAATAGAAGTGTGCCACAGAGTCATGTGAACATGATGTAATTCCTACATCACTCCTGGTTGAATGTTTGGAGGACGTCATAAATACTCTTTCTACTGGTGGTTTTCCATTCCTTTTTAAACTGCTATTGTAAAGCCACCTTTGAAAACAATCTCGACCCGAACGACTTGAAAATGGATCACCCTGTCTCTAAACCCACATTCATGTCAAAAGTCTTAGGAAAAGTAGTTCTGTCTCAAATTGCATCGCACTTAAATTTACATCATCTCTTCACCAATGCACTTTCGGCTTATCACATCACTGCAACTGCCCTCCTAAGAGTTGCTAATGACCGTCCCTCCGTTTCTGATAATCGTAAGATTTCAGTTCACACACTACATAACCAATCCAAATCCTTTGATACAATTGACCATGATATAATGTTTCTTCGTCTGCAGCGTGTTTTTGGCATCCACAATACTGCTTTATCGTGGTTCAAGTTAAGCCTGACTGACATAAACAAAATGATTTCAGTTGATGATAAACGTTTTATCCCATATAATTTTTGTTACAGTGTCCCACAGGGACCTGATATTGGACTAATTCTCTTTATTTTATACACTCAGCCCCAATCAAGTGCCATAAAACGCCATTGTATATCCCCCAGTTGTATGCGGACTACAATCAACTGTATAAAACTAGCTGTCCAAAAGAAGCTGCGTCAACCATCAAAGGCATCAGTGCCTTTCTAATGTTAAGTCACGGATCAGTCAAGCTACAAATATACGATGATAAAACTGAAGCCCATTTGTTGCCTCCGAAAGAATTTCTCAATCCCAACATCTTCCAGAATTAATAAATATCAGCGATCAATATCATTCTCACTGCATCAGAAAAATCTGAACATACCTGGAGCGGAGACGCTTCAGCACTATTCACAGTCTTCTTGTAGCTGATGCCACAAAAACCCTGTGCATTCTTCAGTACTCTCTAAACTTGACTTTGGTAACAGTCTTCTTTCTGGTCTGCCACTCCGTCCTCTGCAGAAACTTCAAAAACGTCCAAATCATTGAAGCTAGGATCATTCATAGAGCACCAACAAAAGATCATACCAACCCGCGTCTTCATAAACTACACTGGATACCTATACAAAGTAGAATCATACACAAAATCTCTTCACTCTGTTACATTTCATTGACCGCTTCAGGTCCGAAATACCTATCGGATCTTGCTAGTGTGTACACCCCTATGAGAAGCATGCGGTCATCATCTGACACTAGTATTTTTGTTATTCCTGAAGCAAATACTAAGTCCTATGGACAACGCTCATTTGCATATCAGAGCCCAGTTACTTGGAATTAAATCTCTGTGGATCTCAGTCACAAAGGGGCGATGTTCACATTAAAAAGTGCACCCTAGACATATCGTTTCCACATGCAAAAAGAAAAATCGACATTATTCCATTTGTCTGTATTTTTAGATTGCAACTTCATTGTAAACTCATTTTTTTGTGTTTGGATTATTTTGTGCAACTCCGTTTCATGTTGCTATTTTGTGTAATAGATCATCTTCTTCTGTAGCTTTGTGAGACATTTACATGTGATTTAATTTTCTTTGTATGCGAAGAGTTTTTATGCTCCTATGTTTGATATTGCAAAGCGCTTATATCTTTTTCAAAAGATTAAGCAATCTATTAAGTCCTTATTATTATTATTATTATTATTATTATTATTATTATTATTATTATTATTATTATTATTATTTCACATCAACATCAGAATTCAGTGCTACAAATCCGGGGCCTCGAGTGACCGAGTGGTCTAAAGCGCTCTCGTTACGGATCACTGCCATCTCACCTCTGTCTGAGTGGGTTCGAGTCTAGGATTCGGCGAATGTGGATATGTGAGAAAGTTTGCCAGTAGCTTCTCGTGGGTCGGTGGTTCTTTCCGGGGATTTCCCGGTTTCTCCCTCCACCATTAATACTGGCCGCCATGTATAACCTATCGTGTGCTGAAAAATGGCGTTAAGCCCCACAACAACAACAACAACAAATCCAGCTTTGAAGATAAGGGAGCCTACAGCTTCTCAGCGGATATTAAAACCCTTTTGTTTGAGTACTTCACTTCACAAATACCTACGTGTGTACAATCGTGTTTTCCAGTGTTAAACAATGTATAAGAATTTTATTCCGTCTAGCGTGACTGTTGTCTTTCACCCCTTTAACTCCTACAGGGATCATAGTGCATACAATAGAAAACTCTCACAGTTACCCATCATGTATTCAGGCATTCTTTCACAATAATTAAGATAAGCATTAATTCTCGAATAGAAGTATGCTCACCTCCTTGTTAGAGGCGCTGTAACACGTGGTCGTATCCATCTATCAATATTGTATTCAAACCGCTTCCTTGTCGCACCCGAAACAAATTCCACATTGTGTGTTTATTGACTAGAAACACACAGTCCTGTTGATATTTCCAGTAGCACTGAAGTGAAACATTTTTTCCGCTAAAGCAATAAGACATGCCTTCCTGCCTATCTTGTTCATTCAGAGCGATGGAAGTAACGACTCACTGAATGAGATTTTCGTCTCGCATGTTCCGATACGTGTTGGTCACTTTTTATTTTGTCCGTGGAGTTGCAAACACACGCTACACGTGAGTGGGCCAGTCATCGGGGTATAGTCTATACAGATGTCAGTAACCCCAAAGGTTTCCCCCAAAAGGACAAGTCTCTGTTCTTTCATGCTACTTCAATAAGAACTCTGTTGTCAATGTATAAATGAAATACCGCAGAGTTTACTCAGACAGGCAAGCATATAGTAGAGATCAATACACACACACTGCGAGCTAATGTGTTTTGGACGTATAACCAGTTTAGTAAAGATTGCTTTTATTCTACTATGACCTTTTGTAAATCCACTCTGTTTTTTATTTGTGCTTGTATTAAAGAGAGAAATATATTAGTCGAGTTGTGAATATTATGTTGAAGAAATGCTGTGGCGGTTTATAATCAAACTGTTAAGTGGTAACGAAGCTATTGATTACCAAAACATCCATAAATGTTTTCAATATATTTTTGCAATATTTTGGAAGACGTTGGGGAACCTGAATAATTATTTTTTCAACCACAACCCAGATACCGGTCAGCGGTGCATACGCCGATACAAAATATTAGTGAAGAAGGTCGCAAGTGGATCAACATAGACCCCTTTCGTGCAAATCTTAAAATACTCCCTACCTGGAGAGATTTGGTGGCCAAAGAACAATAAAATGACATAAAAAAGGCCTGGGTCACGTGGGTATACGGGAAATGTACTGGGGCGAAAATGCCTCTGGCAAGATATTTAATTATTATTATACTATACGGGATTTTATGACAGCAACGAAAGGCAATGAAACACTTCAAGCGAAGCAACGTTTTATGTTACTCCTGCAAGGGACAGGAGAATATCAACAAGCCTAAAATACTCCCAAGACTTAATCATATGTGAATCCACTATTCTTTGATATCACGACAGAAAAATATTCGAATCGACCAGTATTTAGTCCTGAAATTGAAGCAAAATAAATATTCTGATCAAGCAGCCGCGTCTCAACCAAAACATAATCCTCTACCACTATAGGTTACACGAAAACATATGCAAAAACACAAGAAGAAACTGCACCTGAATTACCTACATTGGTAAAACAATCAGAATGGATAGACGAAGATGTGCAAATGTTGGCAAAACAACCAATATCAAGACTTACACACACACAAAGCATGGAGAAGGCCTTAGTGGACTGTACGACCCTAACGATACTGCAAATCGCCTGGAAATACTTGTGGTATCAGTTTGTACCTGCAACAATGCAGCTGAAGTCATCAATGAAGCTGCATCGATGTGTCAACAATTGCTCACTAATGATCTATGGACAGACACATATCGTGCGCTGATGTTTAATCTTGTTAATGATATTCATGATAAATACAACACCGATGATAAGTTCAGAAGCGATTGAGACTGTGCGTATGCTACGTGAAATTTATGATTCAGTGCAGCAGGTGGCTGTTAATGCAACACAGAGGGTGACCTCCATGATCACCATCTTATCCACAAAACCAGAATTCGGTGTAATTCAGTGGCCGCTGGTGAATTAGGTACACTTGCGATCGCACTAGCATTGCTGCGAGTGTATTACAGTTGACTTAACATTCATTCAAAATATTTTGGTGGTCTGCGGGCGAACAATTCGTTTGTGTTTTCAGCAGACACTGGTGAAAACTGGTATACTATTAAATTTCCCTTTGGCGTGTATGACATAGAATCGATCAATGAAGAAATTCCACAAAGAATTTCGGTGTTGACTGGCAAAGGCTCAGAAATTTCTATTTTCAGTCCTGTCATCGCCATAGAATCTCAAACGTATGCCATTGATACTGCACGGTCGATAATAAAATCAATAAAATTCCAGATGATACATGATTTTTACGTATGGGATATATCGCGGGTGACATTGTGAGAATTTCTCCAACATCGCAAGTCAGTGTAACTTGTGACACCATCAGTGACAGCAATCAAAGCAGATCTGAAACGACAGTCTTTGGTGTACATTTTCGCCAACCGTGGAACCAGGTGACGTGATATTGATTACGCCTGCATGACCGATATACCTTCCATGCCATAATAATCGGCTGACCTATATTCGTTTCTCCTTCTGAATCAAGAAGGGTACGTGGTTGGAATGTGCGGTAAAACATTGGCAATACAACTCTACATTAGAGATCGACCTAAGATTTATTAATAATGACAGTGGATGCGTGGACGTGTGTAACCCGTTCGTGTTATTAATGCGAGCAAACATGTGTACATGACCTATTACGGAACTGGGCTGGGCGATGTTATTTGTGGATTATTTGCGAGCGCACCAAAAGCACTCACAACCTTATCAGTTGCTCAACGCCCATCGCTAAACAAGTGGCAATGCTAGTTGTGGATATTGTTAAAAGTGCCGCGGAAGATCGATTAAAACAACTGAGCTCACAGGCAGCTCTGTCGCTTCCAGATACGATATTTAATAACACGAGCAACACCAAAACAGTTCCAGTTACATTACCATCGACAGAATCAATGGCGCCTGTGCTAGTGGATCTAAGCAAGAGACATCTTCAGTATTACACATATCGAGCAAGGAATCCCAATCAAATGAAAATAGAATTGGAAGTACAAGACACAATGTAGGTTTTTTCTTCCATGTGAGGCATTTTGGAAATAAGGGAAAACTGGCACAGGCTGACGATGCCGAAGCGGGATTTGTTAACAACGGAATCATGGTGTTGTTAAACAGCACACGTTATTACGTTGATGGAAAGGAAATCGAATCAATTTTGGACACCATTGACGTGGCCACAACGGTTATTGGATTTGCTAGGTACAACGATGATTACACGAGAACTGCTGGCCCAACAATGATGCTTATCAAAGATGCAGCTAATACTGGATCATGGACCAAAAATATAACTAGAAGAGTTGGACGTTTTGCTGGTGATGTTTACGCAGCTGTTGAACATTTACCATTTACAAATTCTAATTTCAATTTGGATTTGCACAGCGTCGATCACAACTCGTTGGTGATTGAATGAGGTTGTCGTGCGCAATTTCCGTCAATCACATCTTTTTTATTTTTCAGAGATGTTCACAAGGTGATATTTCGTGCCAAATTTAAAGTCACTTTGTTGCGTCAGAATAACTCCAACGATGCAATTTGGCGTATAGGAGGTGCTGCTGGTAAATATGAGTTGTCAATGCTGACTGTGTGCATGCATGTGTTATCCCCTTCACTGGCTACGGAATCACGTTTGTTATCGTTTATATAGTCGGGACCTACGTCAACGGTGTCTTTTCTCGCACATACTACGGACGCACACCCACCAACTGCTATTGACAAAAGTTTAGAACAACAATGCTGTAATATTGTTGCAATGTTGAACTGTTAGCCAGGTACTGCTCCAACTCACATTCACTTTATGTATGTTTAAAATAAACCATTCGGCTTTATTGCTAATTTTATTATCTTCCTCAAAACAGTGACAGGGATTAGGTTGTAAAAGTCGGACATCAGCATTAACACGTGGCTGTTTTAATGATGGATAGAGAAACAAGGTTCGAAAGTTTAACAAATTTATTGAATTGGAATAAATACACAAATTTGTGATAGATTTGTTTTATTTCTTTACATATTATATTCAATGCAGACCACAGCTTTGGATAAATATCAACTTTTAAGCTCATGGAAATACGTTAATTTCATTTAACATCTTGTATATAAACCATTTGAAGAAACACAATCATGATAGCAAACATATTGTAAAATGATGTTGGGGTGTGTGTGGAGTTATCATCATAGAGCCACAAATATTTCTAGCTCGGATCTACACGAGGTTTAATACATTAGTATATTTTATTTATGTTTTGTCTGTCTGTCTGCTAGACTGTATGTACGTGTGCCCCTGCCATCTACATGCATATTTGTGCAAATGCAAGTATGTAGGAAAGCATTGAAATATATGAAAACAGGACTGTCGAAATATGCTAATGAATGCGAAGACCTGTGTCCCATTTTTAACGATTATAGAATATATCAATGACTTCTATAATTTTCGTATTTTTAATTGTTTTATTTACATACATGCACTGTTAATTCAAATAAAAAACATATCAAACCACTCCTAAGTGATGACGTAATTTTGTGGGTATCCGTATCGTTGTCCGTGACACTTAATTCAAAAACTGAAGTCCCGAGGACACTCTCTTCAGGAACAATATGAGTGGTCACCAAGATTATCTTGTTGGTATTCACTGCGTCATTTATACCTGAAAATAAATAAAAATAAACTTAGCGATCTAAGTTTCAACACGTATACATGAGATGACTATATTTTTGAGCAATTCCCCATGTGACAATTTTAACATTTCTTGTAGTTCAATATATTTCGAGGAATGTCACTGTTTTTGACCCTGTAAACCGTCAAATATCACTTATAAAGACGTGAATACTGACCGAATGCCTCGTGATGTGCATATTGAATAGTTATAATAATAATTGTTATGTAGATTTAATTTGTTTGTTAGCTATTTTTTATTTTTTTTTTATTTTATTACATGCTGTTGTAATGCAACATTGCATGTTGGACTCGAACTTGTCCAAGATTGAGTTCATTTCTGCTTGACCCAAATTGACTTTTTTATTTCATTCCTTGTAAACTAACGCATTATTCTCTATGTGTACGGAATTAAAATCAGTATCATTATTAATAGAAGAAGTAATTATGTTTATTTGTGTCAAAGTGTTTGAATTTCCTAAGTGAATCACACATAACACAGATTATTGTTTTGTAAATATCAGGATCATTCTAGAAGGTTATTTTCCATTAGGTAATGTTTTCTTTTCTTCAGAAAATGCTAATTATGACTTGAGGTCTAGTAGAGAACTATATAATCTTGCAGTTGTGAGGACTTCGTCATTCGTGCTTTAGGTTTTAGCAGAAACAAGATGCATGTTGTGTCCAGTATTTTTTGTTTCATTTCGGGCTGGAATCTTGCTTGCTCTAACTACTGAATTCAAGTGATTTGTTGGCTTGACTTCGCTTCCGCAGATTTAGGAAGGAGGATGTTCACGTCTTTTGCAGGCGCGCTGGTGGCTGACGAGTCCAACGCGTGACAGGCACGTCCGTCCACAGATGCTGAAGGGGAAGGTGTGGGTTGTGGTGGGTGCTGCCGATGGTTCCCGGTTCTTTCTTCGCCATCTTTTGTCCTCCAAGCTCGCTCGTTTGTTTTGTTCAAAATTGGTAGTGGCATTGTGAACTGTACGTCACCAGCTTTTACGGTCAGCAGCTTGTGATGCCCGTTGGCGGTGGTCGATGCCACAGGTGGTGAGGGTCTTTCTCAAGGAGCCTTTATATCTCTTTCGAGGTGCACCTCTATCACGATGGCCAATGGACAGCTCACCATACAGTGCGATCTTTGGCAGGCGATGATCCTCCACCCTCGAGACGTGCCCTGCCCAGCTCAGCTGTATCTTCATGAGCGTGGCCTCAACGCTGGTGATCCCTGATTGTTTTAGGAATTCGGTGTTGGTGACGAAGTCACTCCAGTGGGTGATGAGGATGGTGCGGAGGCAGCGCTGATGGAAGCGTTCAAGTAGGCAAAGGTGGCCGCTGTAGGTGACCCTGGATTCGGCACCATATAGGAAGGTGGTCAGTACGACAGCTCTATAGACGCTGATCTTTGTTTCTCTCTTGAGACTGGCGTTGTACCACACTCGTTTATAGAGTCTGCCGAAGGCGCTGTTTACCTTGGCCAGTCTGTTGTCTATTTCTTTGTCGATCTTGACATCAGAGGAGATCACACAGTCAGGTAGGTGAACTGGTGGACTGCTTTCAGCTCTGTCTGGTCAATGAAGAAGATTGGTGTCCGGTACTCTTTTTTAGGTGCAGGCTGGTGAAGTACCTCAGTTTTCTTTAGACTGACCTTAAGACCAAAGAGCTGGCAAGCTTCTGAAAAGTAGGATGTTACGCGCTGTAAGGCGTATTCCGTGTGGGCAACAAGGGCGGTGTCGTCTGCAAAGAGAAGTTCTCTGATCCGTTTTTCCAAGGTCTTGGTGTGGGCCCGAAGTCGCCTTCAGTTAAAGAGGTTGCCGTCAGTACGAAAGCGGATATAGATACCATCTTCGTCATCAAGGTCTTCAGTTGCTTTTCTGAGCATCATGCTGAAGAAGATTGGGAACAATATGGGGGCTTAAACGCAGCCCTGTTTCAGACCATTTGCAAAGGGAAAGGTCTGTGACAGGTCGTTATTGTTTCTCACCTGACCAAGTTGGTCTTCAAGTCGCTGGATGACCATGGTAAGGAACAATGGAGGACAGCCGAGCTTTTCAAGGATTTTCCACAGTCCAGTTCTGCTCATCGTGTCAAATACCTTCGTCAGGTCCACAAATGTGACGTACAGTCCTTTATTTTGTTCTCGGCATTTCTCCTGGATCTGTCTCAGGACGAACACTATGTCAGTTGTGCCTCTATTGGCTCTGAAGCTGCATTGACTCTCTGGAGCTTGTTCTTCTGCGATGGTGGGCAACAGTCTGTTCAGCAATGCTCTAGCAAGGATTTTTCCTACAGTGGAGAGCAGAGTTATCCCACGGTAGTAGGGGGCTCTGTATTTGGAAGGAAAGACCATACACTGCTTTCAACGCTTCATAGAACCCCTTGTAATCACCGATGTCAGCGTACAGATGGGTTCTTTCTGCAAGCTTTGTCCACCATTAATATTGTATGTCTCAGAGACTGCTCTGGAGGGAGCTGCAGATGAGACGAAAGGCTGTTTTCTTCTGTGAACAGGATGGTTGAGCAAGGTGGGCTTGGTGCGCTGACCTCCTTTTGGCAAGCAGTTCTTGGATTTCTTGGTTGTTTTCATCAAACCAGTCTTCGTTTTTCTTAATGGCGAATCCAAGGATTTCTTCTGAGATTTGCAGAATGGCAGCCTTGATGTGGTTCCACATCTCTTCCGGAGGTAGGTCTGGCGGAAAATTAGGTTCTTCAAGTCTAGACTGCGGGCTCTCTTGAAAATCTGCCTTGACGTCTGCAGACAACAAGTTTTTGACCTGGAGCTTCTTTCTCTGGGTGCCTCCTTGTTGTCTGTGCCTGGACTTAAAGTGGAAGTCGAGCTTGCATCCGACAAGACGATGATCTGTGTGGCACTCTGCACTGGGCATCACTCCGGTATGAAGGATCTCTTTTAAGTCCCTCTGGCGTACTATGATGTAATCGATTAGGTGCCAGTGTTTTGATCTAGGGTGCATCCAGGTTGTTTCAGGCTGTCTTTCTGCTGAAACACGGTGTTTCAGATGGTGAGCTGTAGTTCTGCGCAAAATTCAAGAAGCAGGCGCCCATTGTCGTTGCAGCCACCAACGCCATGTTTCCAAAGAATGTCTTTCCAGGCTTCTGAGTCTCGGCCCACTCTAGCATTGAAATCTCTGAGGATGATTATTTTGTCGCTCTATAGTCAGCGCAAGTCAGAGTAGAATTTATCCTTTTCAGAAGGATCTGCGTGGATTGTGGAACAGATACACTGAAGAGTGTGGCGAGGTGTTAGTTCCCTAACGGGAAACGCATTGACATGATGCGGTCGGTGTGACCAGTGAGAAGGTTTGTTAACTTCGTGTCGACTGAGTCCTTGACGATGAAACCGACTCCTGAAAGGCGTGTTTCAGTCTTTGGTTTTTCTTACCAGTACAGGGTGTATCCGAGCTCTCTCAGACTTCTTCCTCTGAAAGACGGACTTCGCTAAGTGCAGCAATGTCAACACAAAGACGAGAGAGTTCGTGTGCGATTAAGGCAGAGCGTCGTTCTGGTCTGTTGCTGTCGTTTGAGTCTAACATTGCTCTGATGTTCCAACAAGGCAGTTTTAGTCTTTTCCCATGATATGAGGCAGATAGGGCATGCCTTGTCTTTTCTGTTATGTTTCGACCGTGTTGGAAGTTGCCCGTTGGCTGCGACAGGCCATCGGGGGGGGGGGGTAAAGAGACGAGCTTTGGTTAGACCACCTTTTCTATGCCCCTCGCCATGCGGAGCAAGCAGTGCTGTCCCTGGAAAAGGCTGCTTGGTCACACAGGCAGCTACTGGTTGATGGTGCTCGTAGGACTGGGACTGCGGCTTCCAGTGACATCCTTCACTTGCCGTTTTCTCCCCTTTTCCATCGCTGCATGGATTGATAGAGTCGTACAGATCTAGTGGTAGACGTAAACAGTAGACAGTTCCTTCATGCCTGTGCAATGGAGCTTTTAGGTGGAGTGCAGTCTGCGCAAACTGGCCCCAACTTTTAAACCTGGGGTTCGTCTGCCAGCAAGCCAGGACGGTGACAACAAGGTCCACAGGCCGTAGGTTTTATCTCGGAGTTTCCCTCTCCTAGGCAGATGGCCAACCATGGCTGAAGAGATCTGTCTTCCCTGCTATTTCGAACCATAGCTGGTCGGCCACAGCCACAGTCCACTAATATATATGGTGCGCCCTGGTCCCGAACAGTCGGTCGTTGATCTGTAGAGACCTTCCTCCCTAGCCGGTGACTTCACTGTAGAAGTTCATACTCCTAGTGATCCACAGTTAACATCACCCCCTCAACGTCGTTTGGTCCGCCAGCTGAAGTGGTGTACCGGGGTATGCCGGGAAAGGATTCCTTGTTAGGGGCAGACGTGAGAGATTTGGAAATGGATGAGGGCCAGTGAGTCCGTCCACTCAGAGAATGCAGCTGCCAGACAACAAAGGTACTACCTCTATCCAGAGCCCACTATACCCCATTCAAGTGATTATTTTCTATGGAAATACAAAAGTGCTCTGATAAAATTCTTGGATTAAAATATTCACTGGAATTTTACTGTGTCTTCAAACCTGGAATTATATTTATGTGATTCAACAAAAGACTGTTGGAACATTAACACACTAGAAGCTATAACAGACACATCATCGCCTTCAGTTTTTGGATTTATTCTGAACTTTAACTGAATTTTATTCAGGATTTTAAATTACTAGGAATTGTGTCTATACTTCTTGAATTATATTGGGATTTAATTCGCAATTCCGCAATTTCTTTTTCTCAATTTCACTTTTTATTCTAGGGAAATAAACTATCTGTTAACTTTTAAAAAGCTTGTTATATTTAACTCTTTTTTGGTAGCTGCTTTTAGAGCATACACTCGTAACATAATAAATTTAATGATATGAAAATTAATGATAAGATCCTAAAAAATATTTCTTTACAAGGGATTAACATAAATTATATATTGTCAAAAATTAGTGATCAAAAGTTTCCTCAGACATGCGCAATCAAAAACTAAACAATATGAATGAAGAAAGACGATAACACTTAGGAGAATATGAAGCGTCTCTAGATAATTTTCAGATGAATAATATCAAGAAGATAAAAGGGTACATTCATATCTCTTAATTGTTAGTATACGTACACCTAAGTTCACCGGTTTCCTAATAGTGCACCCGTACTTCACTTGGCTTGATATGTTGAGAAACAGTCATATCTTTAAACGATAATACAAAGTTTGTCATATTCAAAATTGAAAGAAGTGCATAATGTCTGATTTACATTTATGACATTTGTGTAACATCACGCGTGTAAACAAACCTCAAATGTGTGTCTAATGAAGTGCATGAAAAACGACACCTTTGTGATTACAATCACTGATTGATATTACAAAACTTGACTCAAAGCTGAAATGATGTGACTAAAGTTTTGATTGATATTTATAATACTTTTGAATCAATGTAAATAGAAGGCCTGGGTCAAAGTATTACCATGTATTTCTCGAATTAGTTCGTCTAATGTGATATGTAGCAAGTATGTACTAGAGTTTTACGGCACTTCAGCACAATAGAGGCTATATTGCTTGTTTTAAATGTAAATGTTCCAAAGCTATTAAAATGAATTGCACAAATTATTTAAGAACATAAACACTTTGAAATAAATTTAAATATGAAGAACAACAGCATATATTATAAAACTTTAAAAGGCTAAAATTTTGTTAAATTCATATAAATGGAAGATAAAGGAAATGCATGTAACTCAAGGTAACGCATGTAAATCCTCCAAACATATTCATAAAAATATGAAAATTAGCATTCGATATGGCAGTTCCTAAACGTATACATACTATCAACCCTGTACTTGTTGAGACATACAAAGGTTGTCTTGGTAGCCCCTGTACTTCTGGAAACTATTCCCTCTTGACTTGGTAGCCCATACACATGTGGAAACTATCAACCTTTTGTCTTGCTAGCCCTCGTACTTGTAGAGACTATCAACATTTGACGATTGGTAGTTCCTGTACTAGTATACACAATTAACATTAGCCTTGATAGCACCTGTACTTGCAGAGAATATCGACATCTGTCTTGCTAAACACACACACACACACACACACACACACACACACACACACACACACACACACACACACACACACACACACACACACACACACACACACACACACCATCTTGGTAGAAACTATAAATATTTGACTTGTTAGCCCCAATACGTGTAGAAACTGTCACTCTTGGAAGTAGTATCCCCAGTTCGCATAGAAACTATTAATATGTGACCTGGTAGCCCCTGTACGTGTTGAAATTGACTTCATAGGAGTAGTATTTATATGAGTGTATTTTTGTGTGTGCGTGTGTGTGTGTGTGTGTGTGTGTGTATGTGTGTGTGTGTGTGTGTGTGTGTGTGTGTGTGTGTGTGTGTGTGTGTGTGTGTGTGTGTGTGTGTGTGTGATTTGGATTTTTAACGTAGCATTAAAACAAATCCAGGCATATCGCTTCGATGTCTGCAATTGGGCAGTTTATAGTGATGCTTAGCAATGGGGCATTATGCCGCATACATGTAGCATCATGTCCCACCCAGTCACATTATCCTGACACCAGGCCAACCAGTCCTAACAGTAACCTCTTAAAGCTAAGCGCCAAGCGACGCAGCTGTTAGTATCATTTTTATAAGTCTTTGGTATAAGTCGACCGGGGTTCGAACCCGCGACCTCCCGAATCCGATGCTGACGCTCTAACAACTTAGACCTCACGGGATGTCAGCATTGGTACCAACTACTAACATTTGACTTGGTAGTCCCTGCACTTGCAGAAATTGTTAAGTTTTGACTTGGTAGCACCTATACCTGTTGAAAGTATCAACCTTTGTATTGCTATCCTCTGCACTTGCAGAGAATTTCAGCATTTGTTTTGGTACCCCCTGCACTTGTAGAGACTATAATCATTTGTTTTGGTAGCCCATGTGTTTTTTGATACTATAAACATTTGACTTGGTAGCCCCTGTCTTGGTAGAAACTATAAATGTCTGACTTATTAGCCCTTATACTTGTTAAAACTGTCAGCCTCTGACTTGGTATTATTACGACACTATGGCCTTAAAATAACTAATAGAAAAGAATGAGTATCAATGAGCCTTGTAAAATTCAAAAACAATTTGTTTCTCTAAAATATAAAGTGAAAATGTTAAACAAGAACTTATGGTATTGCGAATTAAATCCCAAAAAATCCTTGAATTACAGACACAAGTCCTAATGATAAAAGGTCTGAATAAATTTTAGTGTAAGTCCCAATTAAACCCAACGCTGAAAGTGCTGATGTGCATGTGACTGCTCGTAAAGTGTATGTGAACCAACAGTATTTTGTTGGATCACAATCCAATAATTATGTCCGTATTTGAAATTTCACTATAAATTCAAGTCTCT
>JAECUM010008727.1:0-15856 GCA_016617855.1 Megalonaias nervosa | reverse complement strand
TATGTGTGTGTGTGTGTGTGTGTGTGTGTGTGTGTCATGTTGGCACAGGCTACACCTGTTTGTAGTATATATCTGTTCACAACAGACATCTTAAGGTGAAAACAGTTCACAACCGACAAGTGTTTGTAGTGACCGCATGAACGGGCGCTTATTTTGAGGGAACACCAGCTAAGAACTGCTGCATGCTTATTGTGAACACCTATTCATAGAGGCAAAATGTTTAGAGTTAACACATATAAAATTAAATTGTGAATCTTAATTGCGAAAAATGATTTAAATAAAATATAAGTAAGTGTATTTACTGTGTTCCTGTGTTTTACCGGTGCACTGATAACAAATACACCTTTATCTTTACTCGCGTACAGAACCAATTTGTTATTTTTGCTTTGCTGTTAATCAAGCACATATATAAACAAATCAGTAGTTACAAAGGTATTGAAAATGTTGTTTTTGAAATAAATCAGTGGCGGTTACATCTATAATTGATCAACCTATCCCAAAGCAAACAAAAAAGAAATTCCAAGCTCCATTAATTCGTGTTACATCTTGAAAGAAATGAGACATGAATATGCAAATTTAGACAGATTTATCAATAATGGATGTTACGTATATGTAATTTAATTGCTTGTGTGTTAGTTTTAAATTCTCTTTTATTTTATTTTTATTTCATTACGATTTTGTAATTATAACTTTATTCACTGGATTTGACTTTTTTCGGAAGGTTCAGTTGTCTGTTTTGACCTGATAACAACGCAGTTCGATTGCTACATTTATATTTTTAGCTAATCTAGTTCTTGACCTTGGTTCCGATTTTGTAAACATTGAGTTAAAATGATTGGTCATTACCAAGGTCATGTTCAGCCCACGTGTTAGTCTGTTGTAAGCAGTTTTATTTTTAAATTTATTTCCAGTGTGGGAATCTGATTCTTAGATAGGGCTATTCTAGCCTACGTGCAAATTGGCATTTTGTTTACTGCGCTGTTCAAGTTAAGTGACCATGTGAGCCATCATGTGATCTAAAATCGCGGGTTAAAACAGACATTTTCTAGTGGATTTGATCAGTCGTAAATATATACCTTCGGGCTCAATGTATTTGTCTTGTTGTTGCCATTTGAGTTGATTTTCGTATTTAAAATAATTTATTCACCCTGGAAAATACTCTTCTTCGACGAAATTCTTGGACAAAGACATTCACTAAATTATTCGGAATTAAAAAGTCGGAATTATATTCTTGGTGACTCAACAAGAAACTGTTGACACATCAACACAAACTGGTTTTAGAGGACGTCATCGCCTTCCATATTGGAACTTCATCAAGATTCGAACTTGGATTCAATTAGAACTGTTTAGTGATAGGACTTATATTTTTCAATTCTGGGATTAATTTTTGGATTATATTCACAAACCATAAGTTCTATTTCATATTTTTACCTTGTTTTCTAGGGAAATAAATTATTTTGTTAAATTTACAAAGCTTGTTGACTTAACTCTTTTCTTTTGTTACTTTCGTACGAACCTACACGTAACATGGAAATGTCTGATAGAATAGAGTACTTCATTTTTACACATATATATAAACACAAACACCTCAGTTGAATTATATACATACATCTACCTAACTGGATGAAAGAGAAATAGGCTTGTGTTAATGTTAAATAAAAAACGGCAGATGTTTCTTTTTTGATATAGACAGTGTATCGAATACACCGACCGATCACGTCGATAAGACATCAAAATGCCATTTAAACATATATCATCGGTTTTACATATGTCTCATAAAATTCCAGCATATAAAACAACTGCAAATAATATATCATTTAATTTGTATTAAATCTTACACCAAACAAGTTCGACACTGTGACAAAACAGTCAGACATATTGATCATATTCTCTTCTTACGTTGGCTGAAGGTATCATTACGTTGGAATTCCAGTTTGTATCATGTTATGTTTGTCTGTATTTTATGCTTAACATTTTTCCATGATTCAGATTTGTGAAATTAATGCCTACCTGATTTTTGTCATGTTTATAAGAAGTAAACGAGATGTTAACTTATATTTGAGATCATGACCTAAACTTGCTTACGACTTAGAGAGCTTGTTTCCGAAGGAAATCTATTGCGTCGCAGGTCGTGTGGGGTTTGTATACAAAGAGGATTTGTAAACATTTTGTTCATTCATGGTTCATATCAGTCTTTGGGAATCTATGATCAGAGTTTGAAGTTATGCTCAAATATAATTTGAAATGAATTATTTACCTAAATTATTTGTTGGCATTACAAAGTGCTCATTGAATGTTTGGACTAAAACACTGGTTTCGGATTCTTGAGAATTCATTCAAAGACTTTCTGGGTTAAATCATTTTCATAATCCAGACATTCAAAGACTATTGGAATTAATTCAGAACATCCTATACTTTTTGGACTTGAGATAGGACATTTAAAATTATTTGGGATTTAATTCAGATACTGTAAGTTTCACGTAAGCAGTAGTGAATTGCCGCCGAAGGGCTTGTAAAATGATTGTAAAATGAGGTCAAACACACATTCTGATCTTTCTGACGGAATAAGGTAAAACAAAAGGTCATGCAAGCTGCCATTTTGACGGATTGAGGGATGAATGGATTGAAGAAAATATTGATGTTTTCCGATTCGTTTTATTCTATTTTTTCAATATTTATTTTTATAAACCAGAGGCTATTTTCATCTTTGTCAATGTTTTTAAAGTTCTGAATTATAGAATAATCCTTTTATATATTTGTCTTTGAGATCTTTAATTTTATAAATGCGAATACCTTGTTTTAAGAGTTGATTAGCAATTTTAAACACCTCTTACGTATACTGCTGCTGATAAGAACGTTAAAAGGGATGTTTGATATGTGTTATTCTCACGAGATCGTCCACCTTTAATTGTTATCATGGTTGCTTACGCCTCCGTACAACTTGAGGTTGCTCACACATCAGCTTGGTTTCTCTTGTTAACATCTTTAGGGACAATATAATTTAGACTGCGATGAGGTGATGCGTTTTAAGTTTTAACTAATTTGTCTAAATCATTGATATTACGATAACTGATCGTGCTTCATCATTCTATACATAGCTGTTATAATGGTTCTTTGCACTCTTTCGTCATAATTAGCTTTTGCTGGATAAAAAAGTACACTCCATTGTTTTTCATAAATTTATTGAACCATTGGTTAGCAAACTCGGACCCTTTGTCGCAGCGAAGTTTAATGGGTTTACAATTCTGAAAAATCTCTTTCATGGCATTGAGAACAGATTTTGCGGATTTATTTTTTCAATGATTTTACCCACATATATCTGGAAAAAATATCGATCACAAATAGTAAATATTGAATTTCATCATTTCCTTACCACTGTCATGAGATCTGCATCAAACTGTCCATCGATGGAGGAGGCTCTTTTATAAGTTCTGAATTTGTGTCGTACTTGTATTTGTAGAGAATAGGAGTCTTGATTATTTAAGCATTTCTTAATAAAGTATAAACTGAATTGGTCAGGATACTTCGTATGCAAGATTTTGTTGAGTTTCTGATGACCTGCAAATGATGCTGGATTAGATATGTTAAAGTAATACTTCTCACGGATTTCAATCTTTTGCTTTTTATCCATTGTCTTCGTGAGATGCTAATAGAATAATTTTTTTAAAAATATATCAACTCATTTTATATCATTTTTTTTTCTTCATTTTCTTAAATCATTGTTTCTTTTACAGTTTAAGAAAAAAAGAAAAATACCAAGCATATAAACTTGACAAATATTCGTCTCTCTTTCTTGTGACTATCAATATGTATGTATGTATGTATGTATGTATGTATGTATGTATGTATGTATGAGAAAGCGATTGAAAGTAAGAATAAATGAATATACAATTGTGCTGATTTTTAGAAAATTGGATAAAGAACTGGAGAGGTATTTTTCTTAAAAATGTTAACACAACAATATCATAAAAATAATGACAAATGCATCTATTTATTAGAAGATCATTGTTGGCATAAAAATATATAAATTATCTTAAGATTATAGCATTATGGATGATGATATATGGTGAATTGATATTGTTGAAAAAGCCTTAAATAATCAATTTTAATTAAATATTTTTTATTAAAAAACGTCATTTTCCCACAACTGTTCGGTGTGTGGATAGTATCACTCCTTGAAACTTTCTTCCAAATAAATCCTCTTTAAAACCATGTCAAATATTTTCTCTTCCCATGCTTCAGTTTTAAATTCATTTCTTCTCCATTGATCAAAGAAAGTTTCTGTTTATATGCAGATATTTGATATGGTAGTATGTCCCACTCAGCAGTACCATCCTTCCATTCTTCAAGAACTTTTTTTGATCATCCATAAGATTCCAAATGTATGGAAAAAAAATGTATCACTTTTTCACTAGTAGAATACATGATACATTCGTGGCGAACTTGAGATGGATGATTCACTTTACATCCATAACAATTTTCTCTCACTACTTGTTCAACAATATTCAACATATTGAGTGAATAACGAAGATTAAATTCATCTTCTAATATTCTACTTGTTCTTTCATCCAAATGAGTTGTAAATTGTATTAAAGTATTTTCTATGATGTTTTAAATAGTTTCTCAATGGACAATGAGCTAAATCAAAACACGTTTGTTACTGAGAACTAAATTTCTCTATTATTGAAAGGTAGACTAACACAAGTTAAATTATACAGGTCCAAATGATATAGACCATGAATTTTGCTCCGACCATTATGGTCTCTGTCTACTTCGATAATATATCATACCTTCACCAGATGAACTTTCAAACTGTATCATGCCAAGCACTAGTATCATGGTATGCTCCTACCAATCTTGACTTTGCAACATTTTATTCCTTAATGCATCCGAAAACAATTTCTCTTTGTAAACTTTCTAACTGGTTGTGAGGAATGTCAAGCTTGACAACATACTGTTCAGATCCTAGAAGTACGTTGTTTTTACATCCACTGCTTCCAAAATCTGATCAAAATACTTCTTCACTTTGCTGCTAGGGATAACGGTGTTGCATTCATGTTGCAAAGCATTACACTCGTTTGATTTACATCCAATACAATTTACCATTGTATCACTTTAAAGATGATCTAACATATGTAATCCAAAACTGCCTTCATGCTATTAACAAAAGTGACATCGAAGTTTTCCATTGTAAAATTTTATTGGAGATATTTTCCGCATTGAAATTTAATGCTCGGCTTAGTACTTGTGTTAAGCTGTTCTGGCATGTGTTATGCTATCTTTTACCGTCTCGCCAGGTGTATCGTAATTATTCAATTCCCCATAACAAATCATTTTCAAGTAAACACAGTTTAAAACACAACAGACGTCGTCTATGTTCTGCCCGTAGAGAACTAAATTTCTCTGATATTGACCAGAAGACTAACACAGGTGGCGTTCTACAGTTTCGTATTTACATAGGGTTAGAATTGTAAAGAAAACTTTACACGGGTTTCCTCACTGGTTATACTGGCAATTTAAAAAAGACCTTGTATATTTTAGGTATTGTTCAAATAACCTTTAATTCCCTTTATTTTGTTGTATGATGATTGATGGGTGTAGTATCGATTATGGAGTATACAGCTTGGCTTCACTCCAGATGTGCACCTTACAAAAAAGTACTAGCTCCACTTGGTCATTTTCGCTTCCTGAACTTCAGAGGTAAATTGTAAAAAAAAGAGCCTTTGACTTTTTTACATTTTATATATTTGGTAATTCATCCATTGCACTTTCAGAAGCTGGTATTGCCTAGTCTGGCAAAATTCATTTTCCCTAGTTTAATAGGTGCTAAGGATGGTGTACTTTAGACTAATTTAGGTTGATTTTTTTAGCACAAGGGAGCAGTTGTTTTAGTTAGCAGTGTGCTTAGATCATTACAATTTCCAAAAATACAATATTCAAAGAAACGTCGGCTACATTACATCAAAGTAGCATAGAGGTATGCCAACATTCTCTCCACTGTGCATGTTTAAAATGCAAACAACTTCACCTTACATACGTCACTCTCTCAAAAGTACATAACAACTGGTGAGCGCCCCCACAGTCAAACTATACAAGTCCAAATGATATAGACCATGAATTTTGCTCCGACCATAATGGTCTCTGTCTACTTCGATAATATATCATACCTTCACCAGATGAACATTCAAATTGTATCATGTATCGAAGTTTTTTATTGTTTAATTGTGTTCGAGATATTTTCCGCAATGAACTTTAAAGCTCGGTTTAGTACTGGTCTTAAGCTGTTCTGGCATGTGGTGTGCTATCTTTCACCGTCTCGCCTGGTGTATCGATGTTATTTAGTTCTCCATAACCAAGTAATCACAACTAGATGACCATTGTCTTTGTTCTGCCCATGGTTCATCAGATTTCTCACAATCACAAAGTTAAAATACCACATACAAAACATGTAGTACAATTGCTTTTTTCTGTATAGTAAAATCCAGTCTTTGTCAAGGAATATTTGTCAGGTGTTATTTGTTTAGGCCAGTTCATAAAGTTAGCAAGTCTATTTTCACTAAATATCATATCATCTCGAGCGAATTAGAATCAACAGAATCGACTTCTAAGTCCGTATTTCAAGAATCTAAATTTACCTCGAAAAATGATTTAAAGAGCTGTATACTTACCTACAAAGTACACGCTGTCTCAAAGATGTCAAGTGGTAGCTTAATAGACTTCTTTCCCTCTAGAATCATAATAATAATTTTAGGTGCCCATCTTTTTACAACTAATGAATACTTCTCATTCAGTAAACAAGAAATGTTTCTCCGTTCTGGTAGCGAGTGTAATCCACTAATATTACCAATACTATCTTTAATATTACAACTAAACATGTCGATTTGCGATAGAGTCATGTCTTCTGATAGTAATACTATTTCATACGGAGCGTTGATATATTTATCATAACACGCATTCTCTATAGCAAGACCTCTTCAACTGCGAATAAACTTAATTGAATGTCTAGGGTTCATTATGCGTATAACGGTACTAGACTGTATTGTATGTTTACTTCAGTCTTGAAATCCATTCATCCCTCGTATTCCTCCACCCTCCCTCCTGTCTTGATCCATTTGGAGATGTTATTCTACTAAGTAACCAATGGCAGGAAACTTCGGAAAGAGACAGACAGACAGACAGACAGACCGACAGGGAGAGGCTTCACCGTCAATACGTAAAGTAACATTTATAGTTTCAAAGAGATTTACAACCAAGCGGATAAAAAATAACCAAAATAAAATTGTAATAGAAAAGGACAAAACGTAACTATTTATATTCAATATACGTACCAATTACTAGTGTCAACAGAGAGGCAAAACAAAGTACCGCCGCAGACATGGCTACGTTGACTGCAGTAGAAAATAACTGTCACATACATCGTGAGACACGTGATCAGTTATAAATACATTGTCTCCATGTATGTAAGATACATGACCAGGATCTACCAAACAATTGCAAAATGCCATCATTTATCCTTGTCAAGAGGTGTATCCCAAACCTGCTGAGGAACATGTCAACATTTACTGTTGCAGCTTAGAAATGCTAACATGTTAAATGGACTTAGGATATTATTGGTTATTGCTGAATTAATTAATTAATTAAAAAAGAAAGAAGAATGATAAAAGCAATAGCCACGGCTACTACAACTATTATTATTATTATTATTATTATTATTATTATTATTGTGGTTGTTGTTTTTGTGGCGGTCACTTCAGTAGCATATAATAATGCCGTTGCAACTTTACCATTTCCGGTACTTTGGCAACTGCTAAAAATAAGTACATGTAATAGTAATTCTACTGCTGGTACCAATGCAACCACTGTTGATCCTTCTGTCTCTACTAATCCCACTACTGCTACAACTATTAATTATCAATACGAATCTTTCAACAATAATATAGCCACAGTAGTGTTATGTCACCCAGAACTCTTTGCCGGCTTTTCCCAATTTGAAAACTATTCCCAAAATGTACTCTCTCTCTCTCTCTCTCTCTCTCTCTCTCTCTCTCTGAACTATCAGCAGGTCAGTATCATGCACTGGATGGTAGGTTCATTGCATCTTAATTCTTACATTTAATTAGCCAAACTTATCTGTTTCTTTTTCTATTTTCTACTCACAGCAGTGACAGCAAAAGTAGATTTACCGCAAGCAAGTAATGCATTGTGTAATTGTAATATCATAACAATGACGGGGGGGGGGGGGGTCCTGACAGTCGTACCCACGGAGTACAAGAGATGTTTTCTGTTGTGAAATGTACTCGAGAGTCTGGTAAAGTCAAATTAAGCAATCTTTATTTAAGGTCGGTACATATGCTTTCAACCTAAAACACAAGCTCATTGAAATTTTACTACCGAATATTTAAAACTATTAGTAATTTAAATAACATTTGGTACTTTTCATACAAGACAAACGTCTACACGTACATGCAATCTTTGAAACAGAATACGCAACAGAAATAGGGAATACCTTGGTACAAGGTCAGTTGTCTAATTTTGGACCCAAGTTTTCGATCGATTCTTACTTCGATTGTGTTAGAAAAATTGCCTAAAGCGGTGATTAAAAGTACTTTTCGACTAAAATTATATTTTTTTACCACAAAAATCCCCAATTTCTTAATTCTATTTTTGAAAATACTGAGTTGTGTTTTTTAAATTTTTTAAATTTTTTTAAAATTCATTAATTTTATATACATGCCATTAAACATATTTGATAATGTTACAACCCCTCTAGGGTATTAAAACTAATACGGCAGAAAGGTGGACATTTAAATTTTGAATGACTCAAGAGCCCCCAGGCAGTAATGCCGACAGCTTAAATACAAGAACAACTCAAGGTAAAATATATAACACTTTAATCAATATTAATAATAAATAAAACTATTCAAGTAATTTCTGGATATAAATCTTCCATTTACACTCCACTCATAAAATAATACATTAATTGACCTGGTATCAAATGCTTCTTTTTATTCCGTCACTTGAGAATTAACGTCCTCACGTTAGAGAGTCTCCTTTCAATGAGTAGTACTCATCTGTATTCGTTCTTCGTCCATTCTCCCTTCTTCTTCTTCTTCCCTCCTGCACTCTTCCCGTGCATCTCCTTGTACTATTCTCCTTCTCCTACACCCTTCCTGTGCTACTCCTTGTACTCCTCCCTCTCGAACTCCTTCTGTACTATTCTCGTACTTCCTCCTTCCCTCTCTTGAGAGTTGAGTGGTCCTACTAAACACCACAAAGTCAGGCAAAGTCAAAGTTTATTTCCAGATAATGAAACTGCATCCTGAGCGATCATTACCATTACGATATGATCCAGCATTTAATCCAACAAAGCAACAACAAAGATAAAAAAAAACAAAACAACAGTGTAACTTATTTTTTTTATATCCTACTGCGTCATGATTAGACATATCTAAAAGTGAAGAACTGAAATATTGTTAATGGACCTAGAATCTATTATAAAATTTAGTTGCATGACAGAAGATGGTATACGAAGACAGGATATATATGAATCAAACCGATGCAATAGAGGATGGTTGAAACAACATAGTCTTGATCAATATAACCAATAAACAATATCAGGCGAAGAAATAGGATAAACTTATTTCTTTCCACGAGTTAGCAGCAGACTATTAGCCAGAGGAATAGAGTTTTTGAATGAAATTATTAGATCATATATAATTTAGGTGGCAATGATTAGAGACTCTTGCATAGAAAAACACAGGAAAATGTTTCAATATTTAATTTTAGGAGAAGAAGGTATTGAAGCAGAAGGAAATATCATATTAAAATTTCGACAACATATTTCATATTCAATAGTTAGAGTAAACGATGCAATTGGTGGGGATGCTTTGTTGTTTTATGCAGATTAACATGGGGATGAAAATGGACAGCATGAGGTTATAAAAATAATTTCTTCAAGTCATCAGATTCATTAATTAGGAGTAAAATCCTGATGTATATATGTATGTGGTAGACGTTGACTGACCACTTGTAACAATTCTCCAACAGACAGACGTCAATACTAATAGTAATTATGTAGACAAACCAATCAACACTTAGATTCACATATTTAAAGATTCAATCAATAGCTAGTTGATGTATTTGCTAATAGATTACTCTCAAATCATTTTCGTGACCTAGCGCTTAATTGTTGGTCTGCTCTTTCTTTCACATTACTTTCCAGAGCCAAGGCGGATACCTACATTAAAAGTTTACAAACTTTCTAATGCCGATAATATCCTATTAAAATGAAATGCAGTGGCTGGGTCCATTTTTAAGAGAACTTTGGGGGGAACCTTTCTTGCGGCTGAGATTTATCTGTTGGACTCTACCGTAGACGAACAAAGATGCATCATGTGATGTCATGTGAAAGGATCCGGTAGTGTATTTCAGGATGGTATGGTGAAGAGTGCTGGCTCATCACTACAATTCCCTTTGGGTCCTTATATTTTCTTGCTACAAAGCGGTTATCGACGTTAAAATGACGATAGACTATATCCAATTGGGCCCCGTTCGTCAGCACAACCTGCCAGTGTAAACAAAGTGTAAAAAATGTCATAATCACGTATTTATTTAACCTGCAATAACAGCTGGAGACGTTTTCGAGTTTCCGCACCGTAAGGACATGGCATTCCATCAGTTTAGCTTTATATTTACTGGAAGCTCCTTCACTGAGGAAACGCAGACTGACACGCTTTCGTTCGTATGACTCAAATAACAGCCTTGACTTTTCCTAAAGTAAATCAGCGGATGGTACATTATCAAATGTACACAAAATGGACGAACCAAAGATTCTGTAGAGCAAATAATTTAATGATGAGAAAACGATAATACAGCTTACACCTAGTCTTTCATCGTTTGATGTTATAACTAATTTACTGGGATGTGATAACGAGAACCAAGATGGCCTCATAGCGCTTGCTTACGTAACGTAACAGTTGATAACGCCTATAGATAAGTTGTAAGGTGTAACATATTCCCTGTTTGTTGTTTTGTCCATTTCAAGTGAAAAATGAAAGAAACTAAACAGCATACAAAATGTCAGCTACGCTGTATTGAAACAGTAGTTACATTAACAAGCTAGCTACACATTATACAAGCAAGTCAGAAAAACGAATTCCATACAGAAGGGTTAAAATAGTCAAGTCAGACAATAATATACCAGAGCTGATGCAAGCAGTACACAAATTTCATTTCAGATCCAAAAATGTGGTCTGAATATAAACTACCTTTATCGGATAACAGCCGTTCAAAATAAAATAACAACTGAATTGATATGAAGACAAAATCTAATTTATGCAACAGATTTAAAATTCCATCATTCGGAACAAGAGATATGTCACGAGAAACAAAAATACTTAATAGATAATGCGCCAGAGGAGCATAGAAATGTAAATCGAGGTGTGGGGCAAAATACACCTGCTGTTTTGTTGTAGCTGCTTAGAAACGTTAATGATACTAGGAATCTGGTATTGCTGAATCCTGAAGAACATTGTCAGATCATTAAATAATTTTTTTTTTTTACTATAGACAAGGAAGAGTCAGAGGGTTGGACATACTTCTTTGTTCAAAATAGTAATAGTCGGACAGATTAAGGTATTTCAAGGTTAACTCTAAGCATTTATTATACATAATCTGAATCGTGAGTGAACATACACAAAATAGAATATCTATTACGAAGTATTTCATATGCATTGACTATATACTGTGCTCCACCCACCCCGTGCTCGCTTTCTTACTCGTGTCGAACCGAGGGTGGCGTTCGGATACACTTGGTGGGAATATTTACATCCCAAGACCACAACATGGTCGCCTTCACGGTCAATCAATGACCAAAGACATATATAGTACTGGCCAGAACGTCGCCAAATCTCATCCATGTTTGGAGATCTCTGATTTGATTGATTCCATCCATGTCAAGAATTCCAACTTTTACAAAAGTTAAATCTATTGATGGTCGTCAATCCATCATCTTGCGTTTGCATAACTGAGGGCCTAAACAAAGACGTCGCATGACCACAAGAATGGCGCCAAAACGGCCATTCATTGTTTATGGTCACTGCATCGCCAGATTTACCTCAGTTTGCTTAATATATATCCGCCTCACAATAGCCTCACAATAGAAGTTGTCGGGGAAACTCAGTTTGCTTCTAAACAAACATGCTAATTACTTCTTTTTTTTCGCTTTCCTATATGTACAGAATAGATCTTTAAATGTATCAGAAAACCGTTTACTTAACAGGACATTAATGATAAAATTTATAGCCGAGTTTAACAATTCAAAGAATGTCAGAACATCGCTCAGTGCCAGATAGAGGTTATTTGTAATTTGGGGCAATGCGCATGGCGATAATACGAATTGTTCCTGGTAGGAGAATGATGAAAAACACCGTAGATATGACAATGACGAGGTAGGAAACTTTCACCTCTGAAACACTAATTCTCGTTTCATTCTGATACAAGACGTGACCACTGACGGTGAACTTTATCCCAGAGATGGTTCCTCTTCAGCATGACATACATTGCTATATCCGTCGGTCGTAATATTACCATCGTTAAATACCGAAATAAAACAGGTAATATCCACCCATAGTACACACTATCGACGAAATGTCTGTTTTCGATATTAAAGTCCGAAAAGACTAGTACAGTCCTTTCTGTCCCCGTTCTTACATCTTGCAAGTAAGTTACTTCGAAGTTTGTAGCCAGGGGTGCGTGAAAGACATTGCTACTGTAATGCCAATCAAAGAACCTTTCATTCTTCGATTTGTGTCCCAGGTCTTGACTTTTAGAGGAAATGTTACAGCTAGAAGTCTTTGCAATGTGATAATAACCGTAAAACAGCTTGACAGCAAATTTCAATCAGTAAATTGTATTGAAGGATGCAGTTCCAAACCAATCCCCTATTTTGCAGTCAAACGGTATGATTCTTGTACAAATGTAGTCTCCAAGAAAAGATTCCACTAGAGCTACGGCAACGAGGCAAAGGATGGTCGTCGCCTTGATTTAGGACCTATAAAGAACAATAAGACTCGTTATATTTCCAGTGGTTCCCGACAAAACTATGATTGTAATTGCAACACATTAATTGGAGTATTAAATTTTTCTTATGTTTCTGCTGAAATAATGTTTTCTGGATTATCCCATGGCAGAAAAGTTGATGTTGTGGACAGAACTGTTTCTTTACTCTCAACCCTGTTTGTTTTGTTACTCTCCATGTTTACAGTATAGAAATTACCCTCAAACTGCAATAGCATAAATTAGTATGTAGCATTTTGTCCACATTAACCTGATTTTGAATCTCTCTTCTGATGGCAAAATATTTACTTTATAGGAAGAGGCCAGTTTACAGACAGGTGATTTTCTAATTTATGCGAAAAACTGCAAACATATTCACAATAAATATTGATAAGGTCACTGCTCAATACGTCCACTTAGCAGCCAGAAGGCTAAAGCATATTAGCATCCACCTTTTAACGCGATAAATCAAATGAACAGAAGACCATTACTAGTGAAAATCAATGAACCTCCCATCCCTCTGTGCAAGTATAGGCTCTCTCTATGCTCTGCCATCAAATCGTGTGCGTACTGTACACGCTATAAATACAACGATGGAAAGCTAAGCTATATGGGATTGGCGTGCTTCAGGTTTCAACGCTTCATTGGCCCCCATCAGGAATTTGGACATCGGTTCGGTACCCTGATCCACATTAGAATCGCCATTAAGATCAGATAACCTCTCAACAATAAACAATAAACAGTAAACGCTAGTTTCTTTCACCATCCCCTTGCTAATTACTATCTTTGTTTGTTTTTAATCCTTTTCATTTTTTGGTTTGGTTTTGTTCTTTATCCAAACGGTAGAACGAAAAATTACTTCAATCGGAACGTAATCGGAATTTTCTGTGGCATGCTAGAATCATATATCGGATATAAACAATGACCACTTGAACTGTACTCACGTTTTACGTTGTAATATCTTTACGGACGTCACAGGAACTCGCAATCGGAACGCCATCGGTCTTATCGGTTGGGTGCTATAAAACACATTGGGTGTAAATGCTCGCCATTTTGAAA
Source organism: Megalonaias nervosa (assembly GCA_016617855.1). Taxonomy (NCBI): domain Eukaryota; kingdom Metazoa; phylum Mollusca; class Bivalvia; order Unionida; family Unionidae; genus Megalonaias; species Megalonaias nervosa. The sequence goes on along the minus strand of JAECUM010008727.1, from coordinate 1,741 downwards.
TATTCTTAATAATGTGTGTGTGTGTGTGTGTGTGTGTGTGTGTGTGTGTGTGTGTGTATTTTTAACGTAGCTTTAACGCTGTTTCAGTCATATCGCTACGATGTCTGCAGTGTGGCAGTTGAAAGTGATGTCTAGCATAGGGGCATCATGACAGAAATGTAGCATCATGTCCCACCCAGTCACATTATCCTGATACTAGGCCGACCAGTCCTAACACTAACCTCTTAATGCTGAGCGCCAAGCGAGGCAGCTGTCTGTACAATTTTTATAAGTCTTTGATACGACTCGGCTGGGGTTCGAACCCGCGACCTCCCGAATTGGGGCGGACGCTCTAACCGCCAAGGCCACCTGAGATGTCTTCCTCTAATAATAATAATAATAATAATAATAATAATAATAATAATAATAATAATGATAATAATAATAATAATAATGTGGACATAGTACAGCGTCTAATCTTTAGAAGCTCTAAACGCTTTACAAAGTTAGATAACACGTGCAAGACATACAAGCCAAACAATACATAAACAAACACCATGATATTATAAATTAAACAAAATGAGGATGTTAGATTTGCTTGTGTGTGATGCATTAGCTGGGTTCTATTTATTATTCCGAGTTTTCTCTTGGTAGCACACAGAGGTTCTATTTTATCATACGGAGGTTTCTCTTGAATGTATTTAATTACTCTCAGTCTGTGAATATTGCCCTGAAATTTGCATGGGAGTGGAGTGTCTATTCAGTACATAGAATGGAAGAGAAAGGGGGAATTTACTGGTCCAAAACCTATGTTTCATTTAAGTTCTTGTCATACCACATATGTTCTAACTTGTAAAAAGCATTCTCTTCTTCCTTAAAAATGAATTTGGCAATTAATAATGACAACTGTACATCAGTTGCTTATGCTAGATGTTAAATTAGTATATTTAACTTAATATTTTCTTTCTTTTGGTCTTAAACTAAGTAACAGAAAGAAGAAAAAAAAACAACATGTTTAGTCTGTAAAATCAACAAATAATTTGTTTTTCTAGAATACATTGTGAAAATTTAAAAGGAACTTATAATATCATGAATTAATTCCCAAGCAATCCTAAAAGTTCTATCACAAGTCCAAAAGAATAGAATGTTCCGAAAGAGTTCGAGTGGTGTTCCGAATGAATTCAAATCTTGAATGTGCTATTGTGCCAATAGCTGATGTGCCAACAATCACAATGATCTAATCCAGAATATCCTTGAATGACTTCACAATAATTCAAAAATAATGATTTAGTCCAAAACGTCAATTAGCACTTTGTCATACCAATGCATAATTTTTAAATAATGATTCCTCTCAAAATATATCTGAACACAGCAAACAATGATTCTAAAAACTGAATTTAAAGTAGGAATGAATAATTTTGTATGCTTCATAACCTTATATACAATCCTAAGACACAGCAGGTTAACCAGGATGAGGGTCATTCCAAAGGAAAAATTTCCATCAAATTCGTAAACGAGGTCTGTTTACTTAAACTTTAGCAAATAACTTCACAAATAACAGGTAGCCCATAGAATTTCCAAGGAGACAAACCATTGTCATGATCTCAAATCCAAGTACCGGTAAATATGTTGTTTACAAATGGTCTTTGAATATCTATAAGTATAATCTACAATCATGGACAAAAGTTAGCTATGTAAAATGTTGCTTACGAACAACCTTTCCAATCTACAATCATTGAAAAAATTAAACACACGCTATAGA
>JAECUM010008726.1:0-103786 GCA_016617855.1 Megalonaias nervosa | reverse complement strand
TAAACTGCACTTGAATTCTTTGTCTGAAAGTATAAAACTGTAAGTGCTTTTATGTAACATATTCGTTTTTAATACAGACATTATAAATATATATTTTTCTATTCTTCAGTCTAGTGATTGTTACCTACATACTACTAAAACAGTAATTGCATCGAGAATATATAAATATTCATGTATCCTTGTACATAAGCTGTAACCAAGTAATTATCCACATTCAGTACAGTCAAGAGTGTGGTGCCCTTTCTACCGGAGGGATTTTTAAGATATTTTGCAGAACACTGCGCTTGACCGGCTTTCGCAGTTTCGAAATTATATAAATGGACTGTGAATCTTAATGTATTTTATTCTTAACTATCTTCATTTATACCAGAGCTTCAAGTGATGCAAGAATCAAGGATCCTTTTAATACTCAGTGTTTTAGTCACTGACCTTTACACAGTTTGGTCTTTTAATCGTGATTTCAAATCCCTTTAACAATGTGTGCGTGCGTGCGTGTGAGTGTGCGTAAAGACGCATAACTATAATTGAGGTTAAAGGGTTTTGACTGGATGAATTCTTTTATCCACAATCCATTAATATTTTGTCAAGATAAATAGTCTTTAAATGTCGACCATACTTTATCATGACTATTTAGCTCCACTGGTCGAAGACATAAGATCTTGTGGGATGGTCTGTTGTACGTCGTCCGTCCGTCCGTTAGCACAGGTATGTTATCGCTACTTCTCCAAAACTACTAACAGGATTGCCATGAAACTTTAAACACGCATTCATCATATGATCTAGTTGGTTCTAAATGAAAACGGTGCCGCTCAGACCTTCAATATGGCCTCTAGTGGGATGGTCTGTTGTCCGTCGTCTGTCGTCCGTCTGTCCGTTAGCTTAATTTATTATCGCTACTCATCCTAATCTACCTGCAGCATCGCTGTGTAACTTTACACACATATCCATCTCATGGTTTAGTTTGTCCTCAATGAAAACTGAATCGATCTAATGTCCGATATGGCTGTCACAGTGGCCATCTTGAAAATCTTGTTATTGTTAATTATCCAGAATGAAAAGTAATATTGCCATGGGGTTTTCACAAGAAGACTTCTTATTATGTACAGCTGATCCAACAAAAAAAAATGTCGATTTAAAATCTTATCTCTACTCCTTTGACACAGAGGCTATCATGAGAATCTTGTTAGTGCTTCTCCTCCTGAGTTGAAAATTGTATTGTCATATGGTTTTCACAAGAAAACTTTTTAAGATATCTTGTTGGTCCAAATGCAGATGTGCTGATCTGATGGCCAATATGACCGCCAGAACGGGAATGTCGAAAATCTCTTTATCGCTATTCCTCCTGAATGAATGGTCATATTAACATGGAGTTTTCACTAAAATGCGTCATATGATGTCTAGCTGGTCCTAAATGAAACTGCTGCCGATCTGATTTCCGATATGGCTGCAACAGTGACCAACATGAAAATCTTCCTTCTGAATGGAAAGTGATATTGCCATGGGGTTTTTGTCAGCAGGTTTTCTTATGGTGTATGGTTTTGTCCAATATGAAAAGGTGTTGATCTGATGTCCAATATGGCCACAACAATGACCATCTTCAAAATAAACTGATATTTACTGCTCCTAAAGGATGGCCATATCAACATGGTTTGTTTTTTTTCACCGAAAGTTTGCTTAGGATGTCTAGTTGGTTTCCAAGATGAAAAATATAAAATCACTATCCTAATGCACGGCAAGTAATATTGCAATGGGGGTCTTCACCAGAGACTTTTTATGGTGTCTGGTTGGTCGTAAATGAAAATGGGACCGAGCTGATGTCCAATATGGCTGCCACAGTGGCCATCTTGAAAATCTTGTTAATGCTAATCCTCCTAAATGAAAACAAATATTGGCATGGGGTTTGACCAAAAGGCATTTTATGATGTAGAGTAGGTTCAACAGGAAAATGGTGTCGATTGCAAATCTTTTCGCCACTTCTTTCTGAATGAATGCCATATCAACATAGGTTTGCACCAAAAGGATTCTTATGATGTCTATATAGTTGTTCCTAGATGAAAATGGTGCCATTCTGATGTCCGATATGGCGCCACAATGGCCATCTTGAATTTCTGGTTTTTGCTAATCCTTCTAAACGAGAAGTAATATTGACATTGGGTTTCACCAAAATACGTCGTATGATACATATTTGATACAGCATGAAAATGGTATCGATCTAATGTCCAGTATGGCCAGTACTGCGGCCATCTTTAAAATATTGTTACCTCCACATCTGAAAGTATGGCCGTCTCAACGTGGGTTTTTTATAAACAGCTTCTTATGATGTTTACTAGGCACTAAATATAAATTGTGCCAATCTGATATCGAATATGGCCACCATGGCATCCATCTTGAAATTCTTGTTATGTTGATCTTCCAAAACGGAAAGTCGCGTGAACATGGGGTTTTACATCAGAAGACTTCTTATGATGCCTGGTTGGTCCTAAATGAAAATGGTGCCAAGATGACATCCAATATGTCCACCACAGCAGCTAATTTGAAAATTTTATTATCGCTGGAGAATATAAAGATGTCTTCAACACTCAGCAGTTAAAAGGATTAAATGGCCTTATTTTCAATTCAAGAAAATTATTTTCATCCAGTAGAGTGCCATCTCTTTCATGGGGATTCTTGTTATCAAATTACTTATTATGTTATCTAATTGGTCCTAAATAAAATAGCCGTCCTGGTAATCATATTTTCACGATTCCTCCTGAATAAATAGACATATCAGCTATAGGTTTGACCAAATCACTTCTTATGAGGTCTGTGTAGTTTTAAATGAAAATGGTGCCGATGTGACTTCTAATGTGGCCGCAACAAAGTCCACCTTGAAAATCTTATTATCTCTACTTCTCCTAAATGGCTGGTCGTATCGACATTATGCTTTCAAAAAAAGACTTTCTTATGATGTCTACTTGGTATTAAATGGTAATGGTGCCAGTCTGACATCCAATATGGCCACCATGGCACTCATCTTGAAAATCTTGTTATCGTTACTCCTCCAAACCGATAGTCATATCAATGTGGGATTTCCGCCTAAAGACTTTTTATGATATCTTGTTGGTCCTAAATGAAAACCGTACAAATCTGATTTACAATATATCCACCTCAGCGGCTAATTTGACAATCTGAATGTAAGAGATGGTTTCAACAGTCAGAAGTTAAATTAAATAAATGGTCTTTATCATGATTTCCTGGAAATTCATTTCAGCCAATAGAGCGTCAGTCCGCCGGAGGCGACATTGGTTGTATTGTATTTAGTTCAGTCTTCACTTTGTATGGATGTGAAGCAGGAAACGATCCAGCAGTTTGATACTTTTTGCTGTTTTTGGACCAAGTGAGTGGCCAAAAGTATAGCTTCACTTTGTTCTGAGCATTCATTGTACCCGTTAATATACAGTAAATGATTATTGCAGTACTTGCTGCTTCACTATTCTTTTGTTCTGCAGTAGTTCCTTAGCATTAATATCTCACTGTTTTGATTCGACTGCTGGTCACTTCCAGTGTAGGTCTCAGTGGTTAAGCTGGTCAATATAAGACACGCACAAGAAGACACACACATGCAAACAAGTCTATGGATTAATGACAAAGAAACATCGCACTATCAAATTCATAGTTTTAATACAAAAAGGTCGCGTAAGAAACTCGGTCTTAATGAACAAACACGGCACAATATAGACGAACAGATTCCATGATGTACGTTTTAATAGGGTTCGTAATATTCGACTGAAGAAAGCAATTGTCGAGTTGACAACATGAGGCATACTTTGTTATTCGGGTTTATCCCCCTTTTGCAACGCATCTTAGGCTATACATGACAGCCAGTATAGTTGGTGGAGGAAGAACCGGGGAAAACTCCGATAAGAACCACTTCCGCACGGGAAGCTACCGGCAAGGTTTCTCACATATGCAAATAGGCCGAACCTGAGGCTCGAATCCACGAGGGCAGAGGTGAGATGCCAGTGATCGGTAAAAGCGAGCGCATAGACGAGTTGCCACCGAGGCCCCGCCATAAGTAGTTAATATGGAGGGGGAGTACCGCTATAATTATATGCACGTATTGTCTAATCTTCCTTGAAGCATTATTGTAAATGGCTGTTTACAAGTGCTATTTTCATAATTCTATCCATGTATATTGTATTCTTCATTGATGCAAATTTTACGTCGCAGTTTGCGAGTGCTACTTTCCTTCTGCATTATTGTAAATGGCTGCTTGTAAGTGCTACATTAATAATTCTAGTCATGAATTTTTTATTTTTCATTGATGCAAGCTGTAATGTACATAAGCTCCGGCTAAAATAATATATTTCAGAGCAACATCAATAGCACATAAAAAAAGTTTATAGGTAAAATGACATTTATAAAAATTAAGCATTCCTAAAGGTTTTCTTATTCATATCACAATCTTCATTTAGGAACATATTTTGTCGCAAAAGCCGAAATAATTAAATTGTGGAAAATCATGTTCGTATCATGATAAAAATGTTTACTTGCTATTAGAAGTATTAGATTTAGTGTACGATTGTTTTCCAATACTTAATTTGCATTGTTAGTGTACAGAACCTCAACCTTTGAATGTATTTAAAAAAAAAAAAAAAAAAAAAGCTTTAAAACTGGTTTGCATCCTTTAAAACGTTTGTTCTTAAAAGTGGAAATAATCAGAGACAAAATACATAATGTTACGGGAGACTACTTTTATTTATTGTAATTTATTGTAATTCTTGCGATTATAAAACCTATCAAAAATAATAAATTGGTTCAATAATTTTAAAAATATAAATATAGCACCCTTAGGTTCTAATTATTCAGCTGCTCTTTGTCATATTAAAGTTTTAAAAAAACTTTAAAGAATTGTTGAAATATGAATGTAGTGACGCATGATTCCGACTTATTAAGTGTGCTGCTCTTTGCAATATAAAAGTAGTTTAGTGAATTATCTATGATTAAAGAGAGAGAGAGAGAGAGAGAGAGAGAGAGAGAGAGTGCACCAAAACTGCGTATTTCATTATTTTAATTGTACACATGTATCCTGGGTGGATGAGCGTGTTTTGGGATAGTCTTAGGGTCTTTCCTTCATCAAGTATCAACAAGACAAAAACTCAACTAATCTTACTCGATAATTATACAGGGTAGAATTTTATTGATCACTGTCTTTTTATTAGGTTTGATTTTATTTAATTGCCTACATGTATTCTGGGTAGTTGAGGGTATTTTGGGACAGTCTTTTGCTGTTTTAGGGTAGTCATGGGACTTTCATTTGGTTATAATTACCAACATGGGGAAAATGACTCTCCTGATCTTACTCTATAATCATACAGTGCAGGATTTTGCTGATCACAGTCTTTTTTTAAGGTTTGATTCAATATAATTGTATTCATGTATCCTGGGTAGGTGAGAGTATTTTCGGACAGCTTTGTGCTGGCCCCATGACTTTCAGGGTGACAGGCAAACAAATTAAACTGTTGGATGTCTAATTCATGCATAAGTTGTTGGAAATAATCAAACATAAAATTGCTGGACAGATTTGGGGAAGAAAACAAGTGCTAAAATACACTGCCTAAACTTTTAGAACAGTTTTTGCTTTAATATTATTCAAAGGAATAGCCTATGGAAATCTTGAGGACGCACACATTATGTCAGCAAGTATTGGTTGCTTGACTTGGTATTAGGTAAGGAACCGACAGTCTACCAGTTTTTAGCTAAATGGCTTCTCAAATGGTCAGATGCAGATGTGCCGTAGGTATCTTCTGATTGGGATTTGTACAAGATCTATGGTACTTATAAACATCGCTTTCAATTTTCGGCAAATAAAAATAATTCAGGATCTTGTGATAAGTCTTGACACCAAAATGACAAGCTTAAGGAGTTTTATGGGCAAGACTATAAATTTACTGTCTATACGACTTATTATGGCGGTAATCCCCCTCCATAAGTATATAGATTGCAAGTGTGAAACATAAAGTACTAGCATATCTACGTGCGTGTTATATAAACCTTGATAGCGCTGGACAAAACTAGAAGACCGGATTTGGAATGGGGTGGGTGGGGGTGCTATCTTGATCAGCAGTCCATGATGAATTAAATAGATTGTAATATCTAAACATTGTTGTTGACATAGTGATCTAATTAGCCCCTGAAACGGTCACAAATCATGTGCAATAAATGAGATTTAAGACTTTTTAGCGGCATTAAGGTCAATTAGAAAAATACAAGGTATTTCTCCCAGGTACACTGAATGCCCCTGCATCAGCGTTTCTTCATTTTAAATCGACACCTGGCGACAGAAGACCATTGTCCCAAATAATATTTACTTACATGAAGTTTTTATAAGATTTTTGTCACATATTCACATCTTGAACGCACTCGCAAACTCAAATATTTTAATTTTTATTTACATTTGATATTTTTTAATTTTCGTAGTAGAAACTAACTAAAGTTAACAATGTCGTCAGAGTTGGTAAATCTTGACCTTTCAATCTTAAGCAGGTAAATTAATTTCCTTACCGTCAACCACTCAGAAATTTAGTGTACACTCGTGTTAAGTAGTTTTGGGAATAATCAATTTAATCTGTATACTTGAGTTGTAAGAATTACAGTAGTTACCAAGGCATTTGCTATCTCGGTCCAGCTCATTTTTTCTATATGATTCGAAGGTATGAAAATGTTTTAATTTTGATGGAAAACTATAGTTCTTTAAAAGAATCCATTTATTTCAAATCATTTAATTATTTTGTTGGATTTCGCTAAAAGTTTTTGATACTGTGATTGATGTTGATGCAGTCTTTTAAAATGATTATGTGTTCTCAAAAGAGAATTTACAGCAATATCTTAGCTGAAGATGGATCATAAAATTAAACAATCTTAAACTAAACGAGAAAGGATGGTTGCTTAAAAAGATGCACTTTCGTCTTCCATGTAAACATGACGTGCCAATACAGCATGAAATATTTATTTAATCTTGCAATCTTAGTCTGTGTGAGACACATGTCAGCGTTCCACGATTTGCTTCATGGAAATCCCGCTTTAATATTTTGTTTGATATTTTACAGGACCGCGACACAAGTATGTTATATTGTTCCCGTGTAAAGGGGATAAGTGCTTTGCTCAAGGACGCACCACTGTAGCCAACCCGGATGATTCTTTGATAGGATTGTAGGCCAAGTAAACCATGAAATGCATGTATTAAGTCCAACGGCACATCAGCACAATCCTTGTTACATAGTGTCCAGAAAAACCTAGGCAGCAAAAATGTAAAAATCAAATCTTGACAGGATCCCCAGGTAGGCGGAACCCACTGATCAAAAGTAAATGCGCACCATAAGACAGCAGATGAAAGGTAAAGATATTGTACAAACGCCCCAAATAAGGCGTAAAAAACAAAGATAGGACAAAATGGTAATTTTAAAAAAAAAAATTAAAAAACAGAATACACGCTGAAATGTTTTCGATATAAACCGCACTCTTTTATACAATACCTTCACAGGGTGTATTCGACGGCAAAACAGGTTGCCAACAATGGTCGCGTCTTACGATGTGCATTGGTCTTCTGTTTAATATCTCCTAGCCCAAAGGGTGAAAATGTTGATTGATTTTCTGCATTAAGTAGACAGTCAAGAGTTGAAAGCCTTTTACACTAAAGCAGTTAATGAGAAAAAGTTCGTAAATCTATTCGCAGATTTTGTTACGTGATAAAACATTAATTTGTCAGAAATGCAACAAAGAATGCTACTGAATATGTCCAACGATAGACTGTGAAGTGCATCTCTTTCGGTTGTAGTTGATGTCGTAGATACCTTCGTCCGTTTATTTTGGTTTATACGATAAAGTTTGTTTGCTTTTAACACAGGGGGTTATCTAATAAGATGATTTAGGGATTCTTTTTATGTTTTTATTTTTATTCAGATTAAGAAGATGGAGGAATTTAACAACGTAGCTTTTAATGTGATGGAATGATTGAAAATAATTAACACAGTAATATAATTTGATGGAATATTTTAAATTAATTAATACAGTAATCTAATTTAATGGAATAATTGAAATTAATTAACGCAGTAAATAAATTTGTATGTAACATTATGATAATTTCTGGTTTAGAAAGGTGCTAAATTTTGTATTTGCATCTCGTTAGTAATTTTATTAATACATGACCTCAACAAAAAATTCGATTTGTAAGCTATTTTTTTCAGGTCTCCAACCAAAATAATGCCGTTAACTTGAATAATCTATTTGTATTTATGACACACACTTAAATTCCAAATATGTAAGAGGGTCACTATGTTTTTGACATAAATTTAATTTTGAAACCGCTGAAGTGCATGATACTGTGTCCTTTTTACTTCTATAATTGGTAATTAACACCATGTGACCATGCCTTGAAAGGCTTCAGTTCACTCGACTTTAACACGAGACTGAAGCACGCATATTGACGTATTTGTAAATTTGAGGAGAAAAGGATATTAGAGAATTTATGGGTTATATGAAAATTATATGAAAAAAGAAAACGTAATGTCGAATTTCTATCTTATTGTACAGGTTTGTGTCATTTTGCTTATTTTGTTTTTGTGCATGTGTTTGATGTGAAGTCGGTGTTCCTTTGGGACGTCTAGAATATGTGGAATCACACTACGTATAGATTTCATAAGGGGACTCGTCTGGCCAAGTGGTCTAACGAGCTTGCCTTTATTCGCACATCTCACCTCTGTCCGCGTCAGTTCGATCCTCGTTTCGACGAACGTGGATAAGTGAGTAAATTTGCCTGTATCTTCCCGTGGGTCGGTGTATTTTTCCAGGGGTCTTCCTGGGATCTTCCTAAAAAAAAAAAATATACTTTCCGCCATATACAACACTATAATGTGCAAAAATGGCGTTAAATCCAACAAGACCAAGACCAATACCTCATAAGACCAGCTATTTGCAAATATATCGTTCCCAGCAGCCACTGGATCAATAAAATGTAACACTTTGAGACGATTCTGTGTTTCAAACATTTTCACGACATACTTTTATTTGAAAATATGCAAGGAAAAAAAGTTTTGATCGATGAAAAACTTCGCATCCAACGTAAACAATTTTCAAAGCATCATTGTTATTGAATCATATGAATCGTGTTTTGAATGGTGTCACAGATTCGGGTATTGGAATTTAAGTAACAATTTAGATGTGAATCAAATTTGTGTTTAATAGAAAGATTCCTCTTGTTGTGCTTACACTCTGAAAATTATGGCTGATAAACTCGTTCCATTGATTGGCGAATTCGGGAATTTTAATGATGTCGATATATCCCTGGCGATGTTCATTCAGTACCTAAGTACTGCATCAAGTGATGTTATATTTAATCAACGATAGAAAACTTACCGTGGTATAGTATACTAAGATCTTATTTATCGCCGTTGAAGAAGTCGCATTTATATTTTTTCGCCTCGTTTACACTATAGTATGGAATTGATACCATGACCGTACTCATTCGTATATCATAGTGTGTACTTGTTTCCTTTTTGTGAGTTCGACCACCGAACCATAGAGTCTTTGGATAAATGAAACGGGAATTAACTCTTACTTTCTCACCCACGCTACCCTTACTTTTCTTATCTTAGTCTGGTTGTCTCGGTCCCGTCGTCTCAGTTATGGTGTCCACGAGCTAGGAACTACTTTTTAAAAGAAGATACCCTGTTGTCTTCTGCTTTGCCTGACGAGTTGATATAAAATCAAACAACAACAATAGATATATAACAAAAAAAAATTCACTCATAAAGCAACTTAAGGTCTCTCCAACTTTAATAACACGCCATTCTAAACATTTTGAGAGAGACAGACGCAAGCAAGCACAAGAAGTTGAGCTATTTGGTATTCTGCTAGAAACTACACACAACATGGCGCAATTTATCCTATCTGTAACTTAGTACATTTTCAGGTCAGCGTCACTAAATGTAGCTACAATTATTTAATTAATTTTAAATACTCCGTGTGAAACGAATTAGGTAGTTTTAGCTGGATTTATAGACGCTGACCTGAAAATTTACTGAGCTACAGATAGGATAAAATTCGAGATTCTGTGTGGAATGAACTATAACAGAAAACACTGCTCCAGACACACAGGCAATACACATCAATGACTACAAAAATCCAAACTCTCTCAAGAGCATCCACAAATCCGGGAACAACCAGAAATGTGTTATGTCAGACCTGCTTTCTTCAAACTTTGTCAAACACCCCAGCCAGCCACAGTTGAAACAGACATTGAAAATAAATTAAAATTCCTGCACTTTCCAATTAGTGTGGTTCATACATCAGTCCACACGCTATTCCACATGAGGTTTTCCATGTGGCGCATCATTGTACCAGTAATTGCAACACTTGCCATATTTCCTGGACAAAAAAAAAATTTTCCAAGAATTTCATGGATTAGAAACCTACTCGCAGTCATTACACTCTCTGTGTAAGCTGTGTACTTTATCGTACCGTTGCCTACCATAGAACATTTTCCATATTAGAACTATTAAAAGTTAAAAGTTATCGGTATTAAAGATATTAATTACGTACAGTTATTTTCATATGACATCCATCAATTAAGTGTGATAACACAGTAACAGCAAATGATTACATGTTTCTATTTTCTCGTGTGTAGAATTTGTGTTCTTAGAGTCGACTGGGTACCCCATTGGCTCTCATTAACATATTCGAATTAATGCGCGTTTACAAAATTAAAAGCAAATGGTTCGATACGCTCATGTTGCAATACTTGCTACATATAACAGTTATAACTTGTTTTCTTAATTTTTTGTTTCTTTTCTAAGAGCAGCATTTATAGCTAGATTTTAATAGGATTTACCTATTCAGGTTTTCATAAAATATTACAAAACCTGGTAACCTTTATATAGAGTGAGAGGGAATAACGATATATGATGAATACTGAGTTTTGAATCTGCTAACTATATTCCAAAAGTGTACGGTTATTTTAATTTAAATGGAAAAAGAAATGGGTGAGAAAAATAATATATGCCTGTATTTTTTTCCAAGACAAGGAAGTCCCAGCAGCGGGGTTACATTTTGTGTCTTCCCCGTCGGCAGAGCCTTGTAGGGAGATAAATAATATAACCCATTGACTGGGATTTCCTTGTCTCGGTGCAAACCCCAACATAGATTCTCTTATTATCGACTAGAGTGACATCATCTAGAAACTGTGGTCCGACCATCGAGACATGTGTGGTTCCTTTTGTTCCCAGTATGGTGGTTACGAGAAACTGTATCATGAAGCTCGTTAAATACTAAAATTAAAACGAAACAGTATCAAACAGATCCAATTTGGAAGTACTGTATTCTGTATTGAACTTTATAAGATGATATGAAAATGTATTTATAATAAAATAAATTCCAATGTTCTCGTCTTATACCAACAAGATTACACAATAACATGTTTCCGAGGATCACCAGTTTCCGATAATGTAAATCATAGACATTAAGGCAAACCATACACTTTGTGAAATTAACATTATTGCTCGTTCTCTCGAAAAGGAAAAGAAACAAATTAAAAAGATATGTACCCAGCTTTGCCATCTTGACAAGACATGATGACTTAGATGCAATCAGTTTGATTATATGCTCTCTACATTTGTAAGTCAGTACTGAATTTTCCGATGTGTCCAACTCATCTTTAAAGATGAATTCACGGTGAAGTTCTTGTAACAGGTTAACAGGCATCGTTTTATGAGGGTGGACTGTAAACAAAGCACGGTGCAGTGGATCATTGATTTCGCTTCCGGACCAGCAACAAAGCCTCATTACTCAGTGTACATTGTCGCCAAAATACATACAGACTACCACATCATAATGCTCATATTCTAAAGAATAAACAATTACCTCTAAATTAATAGCAAGAATGCTTCAACCTAGTTCATGTATCATCACCAAAATGCGAGATGACGAAATATTCTAAATGTAGACTGGGACTATATTCTTACTGACCAGGAAGTGATAATGGTGACCTGAGTCAACGAGCAATTTAACTTCGGGGGCCATGCTGTATAATCGAACTACCTCTCCGGAGATCTGTTTATTCTTGGCAACAATCAATGAGTAACCTCTTGTATATTCCATGGATCATCCTGATGGTGCCATTGTTCTGAGTTGCTACAAAAAGGAACGTCCGCCTCGGATGCGGGAGGTCTCGGGTTCGAAAACCGGCTGAATCATACCAAAGACTTATAAAAATAGTACTAACAACTGCCTCGCTAGACACTCAGCATTAAGAGGTTAGTGTTATGACTGGTCGGCCTGATGTCAGGATAATGTGACTGGGTGGGACATGATGCTACATGTCTGCGGCATGATGCCCCAGTGCTAAACATCTCTATCAACTGCCACACCACAGACATCGTAGCGATATGACTGAACAATTATTAAAACTACGTTAAAAATCCATATCACACACACACGCACGCACACATACAAACGCAACACACACACACACACACAAAGAAGAAACGGAGTCGGTTGTTGCCGTAGGAAGGTACAGAACACAATTTTGAAATTTACGAAATATGACCAAGATAAGTTACTTTTTTTAATTTGTTTTGTTTTGCTTTGATTTTTTAAAAACAATTTTATCTTTTGTTTATTTTTCCTTTGAATTTAGTGTGAATTGGTGGCAGCAGATATAGATAGAATACGTTAACAGTTTAAAAAGCGATTCCAAGAAGCTCTAACATGGGACTGGTATGGTTTTGGCGTTTTACGGCACAACAACATAAATAGGTTATCTTGTAAGAGGCACTTGAAGTCAAGTCTCTTGCCGAAGGACGCATAACGGTAGCCGACCAGGCTGATCCCATGGTAGGATTCCCTTTCGTCTCAAGTTTGGCATGCTAGGCACTTCGCCACCACAGCTCTTATCTTCGTTAATCGCATTTTAAGACATGCTGTTCAGATGACCTTGACTATTTCTGCCAGGCACACATTTGCCTCAGACGTACGTCTACGCAGTAATTTATTGAAAAATCACAATTTGTTCGCAGCAAATTTCTTAGCCGTGTAAAGAACCGAAATATATTCGGACCGCCTTGGCTATTTCTACGCTTCGTTTCACTGTAGGATTGACAGAGAAGTTGTGACTTTTCTGACAATCCTTGTTTCGTATATAATGAGCTCCGAATAGTAGCCAATGGTAGCCATCGGAATGCTTTTTAGGTATGATCTATAGAATTTACTTGTAATTTGCAGACGAGGAAATATGGGACAGCGCATCGGAGCTATTCTACATCCCTGAGCCCGCACAGAGAACTGAATAAGGATACGTTAGTACTAAAAGAAATTTTAACGTGACCGTACATGTTTAAACAGCAGTGCGCAATGCAGAAAAGGTTGCAAGTATTTTTTAAACTCTGCATCAAGTGTATCTGGATTTGATAGAGCAGCATATCAGCTGTATACGAGAACGGCACGAGACTTGATAGAGCAGCATATCATCTGTTACGAGTACGGCACGAGATTTGATAGAGCAGCATATCATCTGTTTACGAGTACGGCACGAGATTTGATAGAGCAACATATCAACTGTCTACGAGAAACTGCACGAGATTTCCACATACTGAATGCTTACAAACACATCGGCCTTAAATACTTGACGATACATTCATGTGCCGATCTGGCTATTCTGATTTTGTCCCATACAGAGATCTCACATTATATTATGCAAGACTTAATGAAATAAGCTGTTCTGGGGTTTTTAACCATGTTAAGTTACTAATTTCGAAATACACCTGTATTGGTAATTTTTAATTGCTTCATGATTTAATTTTGCAGGTTGGTAGGTATATTTCAAATCATTTTTGTTGCTCTTCGATTCATACTACACATGAAGCTTGCAAGTGGCAACATTAAAATACCAAAGAATGACCTACTAGCGAATATAGAGTGGGGTAGAACAATTGAAGATATCCATTATGCTCTGATATTTTAGAAATGAAAAGCAGCATCTCCTTATAAAAGAAATATATTTATGGTGTAATCAATTACAGATAAGTACATAGAATTGGAAAAAGTACTTTCAATTTCATGAACATTTGCAACAGTGGCACAGAGAATCAATCATATTGTTTTGTTGTTTTTTTTTATTCACAAAAGTGATCAAAGTTTGTGACAAAAGGCTTAAATTTCGGTTTGGGTCACAGAGATCAGATTGCAAATTTTCATCGTGTGTAACTTGCTCGCATTCGCCATACTGTATTGTAAATACATCGTTTTAATCCCATGCATGTATTCTGTCTTTACATTACCTACTCGACAAGTAGCTATAAAACGTAGCATTATTTGACCCCGAAGCCGAAAAGATAGGAGTATTTAAAACGACTTTGATTGATGGAAAACTGATTTGACAGACATTACCGAGAAAATGTTTGTGACCTCAAGGATGGTGACTGACTGAGTAAAAACGACGCGAAATAAGCAATCCTCGCGATCGTAGCGTTAAATTGCTAAAATGTCGGTTCATTCCTGGGTCTAAATAAATATCTTAAAAACGAATTATGAAACCCTTTCGTGTGTGGGGTAGGGTGGAGGTGGTATGTTGATGGCTTACAACTATCCGATCCAACAAATTGGCAGACAAGAATAATACAACAATTGCATTATATTCTGATATCATTCTCTACACGTTATCTTTAGTTTTAAGTGCTTCATTTGCACTTTGTCCAAAAACAAATAGTTTTTTTATTTCAGTGCTATTCTTATATAATCATTAAGTTTCTATGTAGGATTTCACCCACAGGTTGATTAGATTTTTGTTCACATTGAAGAAAACATTAGACAAGTTTCTGTAATCTCAGCTGTTAATCTACAGCAAAGACTGATAGAAATATTCAAACTGAGTCATAAAAGTCACGAATAGATAAAACGAGACCAGATGTTCTTCTAAAAAAGAGAGGAGTCTCTGCAGTACAACTCATGCCATTGCGAAACAGAATCAAATATTTATTTCAGTCTTGTAATCGTGCGTGCGCGGTAAATGCCACTGCCGCACAACTTGCCCTATGGAAATTTATAAATGCAATTTGTTCCAATTAATATATACTAAGTGATTATCCGTATTAAATAAGTATTTAGAAGTTTGGTATAATGTACATCAAAATAATTACAAAATTATTTAAGAAACCTTTCCCAGCTCTCATTGTTTAACTTGTCCAGCTATTAGGAAATATTAAGTACAAGTTGGACCAACGAACGGATATTGCCTTCACAAATGTTAGTACACACTGAGGAATAGTTCATGTAATATTTAATATTACATTCCTTTCCGTAGGATTCTCTAGTGACGTTAGTTGGTATTCATCGGAAATGAATGTCACTAGCAATGTATTCAGTCATTTTTGGCCTAGATGGCTATCTAATTAAATAACTACAAGAATTTAAATTATTAAAATTGTGCTTCTTTTGAATTTCGAATTTATTACAAGGTTATAAAAGAACTGATCCAGCAGTAGATGAGTAAGATTATAATAAGACCCCCTTGGCTGTATTTCCATTTCTAAAACTTGAAATCCATGAACTGGGTGTCATTCAATCTAACTATAATTGCTATATCTTTGGTTATATAAGGGAAATTTAGATGTGGAAAATGAAACTGGATTTGCCTATATATTCTCTTAGAATGTTTTTCATTTCTTTTCGTCCTTGCCCTCAGTGACCTATCCAAGAAGCTTAAATTTCAGGGTCGATCTCAGAACAAAGAAGTACGGGGATACTTGTTTTACAAACACATGCTAGTTTTGATACAAATTTCTGTGGTCATTTTCATTATATTAAGTGCACTAACTTCGTTTGGAATATTTCGGTCATGCTTTCCACGTTATTACTTTGTCATTATGATTTTATACAAATACGCAAATCCTTTTGGTAGACTTTATTTTTGTTGTACTTAATTACTTCGTGATCAGCCTGACGTCTCTTCATAGTGTATGCTGTACTTGTTAACATTTAGTAACCTTCAAGTATATATTTGTGTCTATGCCGCAGAACTTATCCTGAACAACTCTATTATTTTTTTTTTCAAATATTTTATTGCGCTGCGAGAAATCTTTAGAAAGCACCACTGTCATAGCTACGTGACTGGCTGCACGTCTTCCAAACAAGTGGTATGAGGCGGTGAACAGGAAAGTCTGTTCTTTTTTAATGGTGGGGAGAAAAAGGTTAGGATTGCAGACAGAAAAACCCTAGATTCGTTACTGAGTTGCATCAAAATCCCGAACCCAAATTTTTCCTTCGTCTCCAATGCAGACGTCATTTACAATCAGAAATGTTTTACCCTTGCCCGTTAATTGATTTATGATATAATATGTAACAATTTCACCAAACTTGCCACTAAGGAGCATTTGGTGGCTCAATCTCAAGTCTTCTTGCTGCAACTCTCATGAAGAAACATTTCAAAAGCTGTTCTCGAGTTTTTGTTTGTGGTGTTAATACTTTTATTATCACAGTAAGATCGATTTCAGACAATTATTATATTCGCACATCCTCCCGTTTGTTAGTATAAAGATGCAAAAATACTTTAAATTTAGTCATTTCATTCATCAATAATTTCTAACCTGATAGTTGCCAGGGGATCCCTCAGACTGTCAATTTATCGGCGTTTCAAATCAGTCGGAAGCTCTCCATGTAAACAAGCAGACAGACTGCTCACTGTCCTTTTTGGGGTTTCTAGAACAGACCATTTCAGTAAAATCTGCGTCGTCTGTGTCCAATATTTGCAATGTCTGGTTTTAATATTTCGTTTTATAAACAAATCGAACAAATGAAAAGGAGGAACTCTTGTATACCTGTGTTCAAAAAGTTGTAACTCCAGGACTTACGGAATTTTTTAAATTATCAAAGATGCTGAAGTACACCAAAATATGTAGCATGAAAACATTGACTCGCCATTGCAAATATGACGAACGTTTTACTAAAGAAGTTCGCGTTTGATTAAAAATTAAAAACGCCAACAAGTTGACAATGTTTCAGACCCCCTGGCGATTATCAAGTTAGAAATTATAAATCGATGAATTAAATGTATATGTTTCTTGTATTTATTACATTCTTGGTGCCTTTTGCTTTGAAAATGGGGGGGGGGGGTGTTTACCTAAAAACGGCAGGGTGTGCGTGTAATATAATCTGTTACTTCGATACGTTGTCAGCTATAGACGTGTCATTTTTAGAATTTGATTACACATACATTTAAATGGCGATTATTCACGTTATTTAGTTCCTCATACATCCATATTCTTTTGAAGGTTATTATTTACACTTCCCGACAAACACAGCCGGCAAAACTCGATGTAAATATGCGTGGACATTTTAGATGAGGTCAACCGAAAGGTGTGATCCAGTACAAACAGGAATAAATGTCGCGCGCTGTGATGTCACAATAAAAATTGCGCATATTGAAAAAATTTCGTGCACAAAATATTGTAACCATCAGACTCGACGTTCTCTTTTCTTGACTCAGTTTAGTAACTGGCTACCACAGTAATAGTCCATTGCGACCAATAATTTTCGTCTGCAAGTTTCTTGTTGACAGTTAAGGCGTAGATCATTCAATAATCAGGACTAAATAGACTTTGGTTAAACTGTATCATATTACGACCATGTAGTTTAATTACTTGTGTGTTAAAATTTGAATTCTTTTTATTTCATTTTTGTATCATTATATTTTATTATGATGATGATTACGTTCACGGGATCTGATATTTTTGAAAGAAACATCGTGTTTATTTAGAACGTAGTATGACTCGCATAAGCACGATTTTTGCATGCCATAGTTTGTCGATTTGAGTAAACACTACGCGAAAACGATTGGTTATTGCCAAAGTCATTGCCTGACCCACGTGAAACTGCGATTGTTAGATGATGAAATAACCACGAGTTCTTCGTGCGTGTGCATGAAATGACGTTTTAGTTCGGTTTTTAGACACTTAGGTCCCTGTGAAATAGTCAGAGTCGTTCTTATACCTTGAGAAGAGGCTATTATTTTTTCTTGTGCTGGAAAGAGTTTATTTTTTTTTTTTTTGCATCTGTAGAGCTCGAGATGTGTCTTGTTATAGATGACAGCTATAGGAGTTCATCTACCTTTTAAATAATAATTTATTTTTCCCTGGAGAACTACACAAGTGGTTTAGGACAAAGACATTCAGTGAAATTCATTCTGAATTGGAACAGTACAGTACAAATTTTGGTTCAACGTGAAATTCTGGACATTTGTGTAAAGACTTCATCTGACGTCATCGTCCTCCGTCTTGGAACGTCATCAAAATTCGAACCTGGATTCAGTTAAAATTATTTAGTGATAGGTCTTGTTTGTTTTTTTCAGTACTAGGATAAATGTTTGGATTTTCTTCACAAACCGTAAGTCCTATTTCATATTTTCACCTTTTCACCGTGTTTTCTAGGGAAATAAATTATTTTTGTTAAAGCTTACAAAGCTTGTTGTCTTCACTCTTTCCTTTTGTTACTTTTGAACGAGCCGATGCGTAACATAAAGAAAATTGGGGGCTCGTCCGGGATATTTGAATTTGGCTAAAATATTTCAGAAAATTGTTTTTTGAAATTTAGATTCCCCTAGTTTTCAGGTCCCAAGTACTATTTTATATTTTATTTGAAATCTTTAGTGAAAACAACAGGCTTTCATTCACAATGTCATCAAAAGTGGAAATATTTCTTTCTAATCCAGCTCAGGAGCAGTTGGATAGTATGAAGAAGGATGAGTTGCTTGAACTTGCCAGAAATTATGATCTTTCTGAAGCAAAAGCTTCCTTGACAAAACAAGAAATTAACAATATTTTGATTCAGTGTTTTGTAGGGAAGAATATTTTTGACAAAAGTGTTTTGGCATCGGTCAGTAAGTCTATGACAGACTCTGACATTAAGGTAATGGAACTAAAAATGAAATACAAGATGGAAATAGAGTTAAGGAAGCTCGAGCTTCAGAAAGAGGAAAGAGAGAAACAAATGCTTTATGAAAAAGAGAAGAAAGAGAAACAAATGCAAATGGAATTACAAAAAGAACAAATGAAATTACAATTCGAAAAGGAGGAGAAAGATAAACAAATGAAATTACAATTTGAAAAGGAGGAGAAAGATAGACAAATGCAAATAGAGTTGCAAAAAGAACAGATGCATTTAAAGAAAGACAAAGAAGAAAAAGAATTGGAGTTTCAGAAAGAACAAATGCACGTACAGATGCAAAAGGAGAAGGATGAAAAGGAATTTCAAATTAAAATGAAAGAAATTGAGCTGGCATGTGAAAGGCACGATTCCACTTCTCCTATAAATTCAAAGTTTGACATTGTAGGAAATATTAACTTAGTACCCCCTTTTAGTGAAAAGGAAGTAGACAAATATTTTATTCATTTTGAAAAAGTTGCTGAAAATTTGAAATGGCCAAGGGAGTATTGGACTCAATTATTGCAAAGTGTACTTTATGGCAAGGCCCAGGATGTCTATATATCTCAGTCAGTATATCAAAGTTCTGACTATGATTCGGTTAAGGAATGCATTTTGAAGGGTTACGAGTTAGTCCCTGAGGCTTATCGGCAAAAATTCAGAAACTATAAAAAAGAAACTAGACACACTTATGTTGAATTTGCTAGAGAAAAAGAACAGTTGTTCAAGAGATGGTGCTTAGCTGAGAAAATTTTACATGATTATGAAAGACTCGAACAACTGGTATTACTTGAAGAGTTCAAGAACTGTGTTTCTAGTGATGTCAAAACTTATCTTGATGATCATGAGGTCAAAACCTTGGAAAATGCTGCTCTTGCTGCTGATAAGTGTTCCTTAACTCATAAAGTTCCGGAGGTAAGCAAATCTTTCACTCAGCAGTCTGCTGATAGAAAGGTGTTTCAGCCAAATACGACTCCTCCTAAAGCTCAATCTGGCACAACTTCTAAAAATCAAGCATTTGATAAACTTGATTCAAAATCCTTGTCTCTGCCTACGTGTACCTATTGCAAGAAAAAAGGACACGTCATTTCTGATTGCTTCAAATTGAAATATAGGCATCAGAATCAAGATAGACCTATCCCAAATGCTCTTATTTCCAAAGGGTCAAGGTCACGGTCATGTATTGAAAACAATACATTTTGTTGGGTCTAATAAACCCCAGTCTGATTTTATTATGGAGAATTTTGAACCATTCCTGTCAAAGGGTTCTATATCACTCTTGGGTGATTTGGCCAATCCTATCCCTATTAAAATTTTAAGGGATACAGGAGCTTCTCAGAGTCTTTTAGTGTCATGTATTTTTCCTTCTTCTGAGAAGTCATGTTCTAATGAGAGTGTTCTCATTCAGGGAGTAGAGTGCGGCTTTGTTAATGTTCCTCTCCATTCTGTAAATTTGTCATCAGACTTAGTTTCAGGACCTATGACAGTAGGTATAGTGTTACTTTACCCGTTGAGGGCATTCATTTGTTGCTAGGCAACGATCTAGCTGGAGACAAGGTTGTGGTTAATCCACTTGTAACTGACAAGCCTTCTTTGAATCAGAAACTTGATCCTATTGAAAAAGAAATCCCTGATTCATACCCAGCTTGTGCAATTACTGGAGCTATGGCAAAGAAAGCTCTTGAGAATGATTTTGATAAGGAAAATATTCCTTTAGCTGACACATGTATTGGTCAGGCTTTTGATGAGGTCACTTTCACTTCTAATTTGGATCGATCAAAAGGTATTGATCACAGTGATCCTCTTTTAAATACTCATTCTCTTTTATCTAATCAGGGTGATAAACGACAATCACTTGTCGTCGAACAGGAAAAAGATCCTCAGATCTCCTGTTTGTTTCAGTAGGCCGTTAGTGAAAATGAAGCTACCGAAGTACCTGTCTGTTACTTCCTTAAAAATGGAATTATTATGAGAAAATGGAGACCTCTCGAGGTATCTGCTAGTGACGAATGGTCAGTGACGAATGGTCAGTGAACTATCAGATTGTGGTTCCAAAATCTTACAGACAGGAAATACTTAGTTTGGCCCATGAAACTCCTCTGGCTGGTCATTTAGGGATAAATAAAACTTATAACAAGATCTTCCCTCACTTTTATTGGCCAAGGATCAAAAGTGATGTTTGCAAGTTCTGTAGATCTTGTCATACTTGTCAAATGGTAGGAAAACCCAATCAAAAGATACCTAAGGCTCATCTACAACCTACTCCTGCATTTGACGAACCATTCAGTAGAATTATGGTAGATTGCGTTGGTCCCTTACCAAAGACCAAGTCAGGCAACCAATATTTGTTGACCATTATGTGTGCGTCAACAAGATTCCCAGAGGCAATTCTTTTGAGGAATATTAAAACTAAAAACATAGTAAAAGCTGTGATAAAGTTTTTATTACTCAATTTGGCCTTCCCAAATCTGTCCAATCGGATCAAGGGTCAAATTTTATGTCTGGAATTTTCCAGCAAGCCATGTACGAATGAGGCATTCAACTATTCAAAATCTTCTGCCTATCATCCTGAGAGCCAAGGGGCTTTAGAACGATTTCATCAGACTTTGAAAAACATGATTAGATCGTATTGTTTTGATACAGGGAAAGATTGGGATGAAGGCATTCATTTACTTTTGTTTGCAGTTAGAGTGTCCGTTCAGGAATCTTTAGGATTCAGTCCCTTTGAACTGGTGTTTGGACATACTGTGCGTGGACCTTTGAAGTTACTGAAAGACAAACTTCTTTCTAATGAAGATACAGAACTTAATTTTCTTGATTATGTCTCTGATTTCAAGTATAAATTGTCAAAGGCTTGTGAGGTCGCAAGAGAAAATTTGCACTCTACTCAATCAAAAATGAAATCAAGATACGATAAAAACTCAAGGGATAAGAGTTTTCAATCTGGTGATAAAGTTCTAGCTCTCTTGCCCATTCCACAAAATCCTCTTCAGGCAAAATATTATGGTCCATACACGGTTGAAAAGAACATAAGTGATTTAAATTACATCATAAATACTCCTGGGAGGCGAAAACAAAAACAACCTTGCCACATCAATATGTTAAAAGAGTATGTTGAAAGAGATATCCAGGTAAATCATGCAATTAATTTAGTTGTATCTTTCCCACCAACTGAGGATTTGAGTGAAGGAATTCAGTCGGATTCTACTGATCTTGGAACAACAAATCTTCGGAATTCGAAAATTATGGAAAATCTAGACCAGAAACTTTCTCATTTACAACAAGAAAAAGGTCAACTTAAACAATTATTGTCTGAATATGAGCACTTGTTTCCAGACGTACCTATAAGGACAAACAAAATTTTTCATGACGTTGAAATTGTAAATTCAAAACCCATGAAACAACACCCATACAGGATGAACCCTCTCAAACAGGAATACTTGATAAAGGAGATTCAGTATTTACTGGAGAATGATTTTTTAGAGCCCAGTAAGAGTGATTGGAATTCACCATGCATACTTGTTCCGAAACGGGATAAAACTTTCCGAATGTGTACTGATTATAGAAAGGTGAACAGTGTGACAAAAACAGATTCATTTCCATTACCAAGAATCGATCACTGTATCGACAAAGTTGGAAATGCCAAATACGTCACCAAAGTCGACCTTCTGAAAGGAATTTGGCACAAATTCCACTAACGGAAATGGCAAAAGAAATTTCGGTATTTGTGACTCCAGATGGACTCTACCAATATTAAGTAAAGCCATTTGGGATGAAGGGTTCTCCAAGTACTTTTCAACGCCTTATGAATATGATTACCTCTGGTCTAGACAATTGTGATGCTTATATTGATGATGTCATCATCTACAACAACACCTGGAAAGAACATCTAGCCACGATTCGGAAATTTTTTGACAGACTCACTGATGCAAATTTGACTATTAATTTATCTAATGAGTTTTGCCGTGCTTGTGTTACTTTCTAGGACATGTTGTGGGACATGGTCAAGTTAAACCTATAGATGCTAAGGTCAAAGCTATCTCTGAATTTCCTGTGCCTGTCAGTAAAAAGCAGCTGATGCGATTTTTAGGTATGGCTGGATACTATCGCAGATTTTGTTCTAACTTCTCTAATATTGTTGAACCTCTGACAAGCTTGTTGAGAAAGATAAACAAGTTTCTTTGGACTGAAAAATGCCAAGAGGCTTTTGATAGGTGCCATACTTAAAAGTGCACCAGTTCTAACAGCTCCAGATTTCAATTAACCATTCAAACTATCTGTGGATTCAAGTGATGTTGGGGTTCGAGCAGTATTGATTCAAGATGATAGAAATGCTGTAGAACATCCAGTGTGCTATTTCTCTAAGAAATTAAATAAGCACCAAAGAAACTGCTCAACAATCGAGAAGGAATGCTTGGCTTTAATGCTGGCATTACAGCATTTTGAAGTTTACATCAGCTCAGCTCCTTTTCCGGTTGTTGTGTTTAGTGATCACAACCCCCTTACTTTCATCAACAGGATGAAAAATAAAAATCAAAGACTATTAAGGTGGAGTTTAGTTTTGCAAGAATACAATCTTGACATCAGGCACATCAAAGGAAAAGACAATTTAATTGCAGATGCACTTTCCCGTGTATAGAAATATTATTTTCATATACACCTTTGTATAATTCATAAGAGTTCTTCTTATGTAATTTTTTTTACCTCGTGTATAGTTTACATCTGGTAAAAAGAGAAAGCTTTATTACATAAATCTTTTTTTCTTTATGGGAGAAAGTGTTACGACCATGTAGTTTAATTACATGTGTGTTAAAATTTGAATTCTTTTTATTTCATTTTTGTATCATTATATTTTATTATGATGATGATTATGTTCACGGGATCTGATATTTTTGAAAGAAACATCGTGTTTATTTAGAACGTAGTATGACTCGCATAAGCACGATTTTTGCATGCCATAGTTTGTCGATTTGAGTAAACACTACGCGAAAACGATTGGTTATTGCCAAAGTCATTTCCTGACCCACGTGAAACTGCGATTGTTAGATGATGAAATAACCACGCGTTCTTCGTGCGTGTGCATGAAATAACGTTTTGGTTCGGTTTTTAGACACTTAGGTCCCTGAGAAATAGTCAGAGTCGTTCTTATACCTTGAGAAGAAGGTATTATTTTTTCTTGTGCTGGAAAGAGTTTATTTTTTTACATCTGTAGATCTCGAGATGCGTCTTATTATAGATGACAGCTATAGGAGTTCATCTACCTTTTAAATAATTTATTTTTCCCTGGAGAACTACACAAGTGGTTTAGAACAAAGACATTCAGTGAAATTCATTCTGAATTGGAACAGTACAGTACAAATTGTGGTTCAACGTGAAAATCTGGTCATTTGTGTAAAGACTTCATCTGACGTCATCGTCCTCCGTCTTGGAACGTCATCAAGATTCGAACCTGGATTCGGTTAAAAGTATTTAGTGATAGGACTTGTTTTTTTTAGTACTAGGATAAATGTTTGGATTTTCTTCACAAACCGTAAGTCCTATTTCATATTTTCACCTTTTCACCGTGTTTTCTAGGGAAATAAATTATTTTTGTTAAAGCTTACAAAGCTTGTTGTCTTCACTCTTTTCTTTTGTTACTTTTGAACGAGCCGTTACGTAACAATCAGTATTAAATTTTAGAATACCAGTTAATATTAAATATAAGATGTGTAAACGCGCCTACATGACATATAAACTACTGCTGATTACACGCTTTGTATTTTATGGGCGAGTCAGTACTATCGATGCAGGTCACTCCTGGAAGTTGCAGAAATTGGCGTGTAATTCAAATGGTATGACTTTAAAAGATAAAATGATGAATTTTTCGAAGATCTATGAAAATTATATATAGGTAGTAGAGCAGAATAAAGACTTTAAAAAATGCATTGAAATCTTAGAAAAATGAATGGACTTCTGATGATTATTTTGGATTGGTATTTTACATTATAGAAACACAAGCAGAATTTTAGTGTCTTGCCAAGGACCCTGTCTGGTTTGATGGTAGAATCTGAACCCTTCCACCTTCAGTCGTGAGTTTGGCACTGTCCGTAAAGTGTCTTATATGACAGTATATAACAGCAATCGGAACGTCCTCGGGCTTTTTCACTGCATTGTTATAAGAACAAAAAAAATCTTGGATGTAAATCATGCTTATTTTGAAACGCCGTTAAGCGCGTGGTGGTTATTACGTCATGATGACATCATGAAGTACCAATGTCTAGATGATGTTTCATCACTAATAACAACATAAATAATGGTTTCGGGTTATTCAAATCGAAGTTCTTCAGAGTTGCAGGAATACTTAAAACTGAATCAAGCATTTACTCTTTTCCGTTTGTGAATTTATATCAGTCAAATTGTCGACACAAAATATTAATACCTTTTGTGGAAGCAAAGATAGACTTGCTTGAACTAGATTTTTGATTGGTACTCCTGCGACCCATTTCATCTACAAAAGCATGGACGGTATGTGCCATCAGTTCAATGCAATGGTATTTAGCCATCTCATAAAAATAAAATAACAAAGTTCTTAACATTGTTAAGAGTATGTAAATGGGAGAACCAATTAATCATTTTACTATTTATAGAGTTTACGTCATATGCTTCATCTTTGTACCCTCCATGTATTTGCATAATTAGGTTTGCCAGATTCAACTTTCAAGAAGAGCACACTCCGGAGAGTGGGTGTATCTCTGTATCAGTATCGGTATAGAGAATTAAGGACCGAAAGTGAGGGCATGTCCAGGAAAAAAATTACGTACGGCAACCCTATATAATACAGTTGCAACATCTTAGGTAAAGTGATAATGATTTTATTGACTTAAAGGTACTGTTTACATATTTTAAAAGAATTCTGGTATATAAAGTTCTATGGAAAACACGCAAGCTTTGAGGAGGTCTAATAAAGTTAAAAACTTTGTTTTGATTATACCTTTGTAGGGTCACTATGGCAAAGATTTGGTACTGCGAAGATGACCAGATCTACACATTCTAATAAAAGGAACATACACTTGCCTCGACTTATAGCGAATGTAAAGGTTAAAGTATACATATTGGAGGGGGGTGGTGGTGGTGAAATTAACAGGATCGATGTGTGCACGTGCAACCATGAGAACAGTTTATTTGGGCATTTACCAATATAGTGTATTTAAGATGTGTGTTATCGTCAGCATTGATTGAGGAAAACTACATGGTGATTATATTTTGTGCACCTGTGCTACAAATACAAATTACTATTTCTAAGTAATAAATATATTCAAACGTGTGTGATTACAGGTAATCGCTAATATTGTTTGTCTTCACATATACACGTGCATGTTTGCCGAGTTATCTACTAATACGCCAGCGGCAACTACGCATGCACCAACATTTACATTTGGTGAAAGTCTGGACAAAAGTGGGTTAGATTTTGAATTTTCTCTGTGCATTAGAACTTTGCTACAGAGCAATTCTCAAATGTATAATTTAAAAAACAAACAGATTTTATATGATGAATTAACTGATTGGTCCTTTATATCAGAATTCAACAAAATACCTAAACAGATCATTAAAACAATGAATAACATTTCTGTATTACGGGAAGAATGCACAATAGACTCCTATAGATGTTTAAGTTTAAGAGTTAGAAATTAGGCATTTCACGGATATTCGCAGCAGATTGAAGTCTCGGACTGAATGAAACAGTATTTAATTGCTCCGTTCACAATATGCACAAAAGATTTTTGATGAGGGCTTAAGTCTGCTTCGAGCTGACGCAATTTAATGATGGGTGTAACGCATTTTTCTTCTTGGAACCGGAATAGGCCCATTTTTCACACATACATAATTAAATGGGTTTTGCAAAATCCTACACGAAACTTTAAAATGTATCAGCCATCAACGTTTCCTACGCCTCGGCCAAAAAAAGCAGATTTTTTTACAACCTCGATCGTCCAGGAATACGTGCTAACAGACAATAACGCAAACCTAATCCACAGACTTCCCTTTCAGTGCCGAAATTTGCTATTGCCTGTTGTTATTATCGTGAAATCAAAGGAATAGTGTATTCAATGTTGACTGACTCACCAAATGTCTGCATTTGTTTTAAACTTTATTCTCTTTCCCTTGTCAAATTTGTAGTTAGTGACTGTTACAGCTTACTTCTGATTTAAGAACATAAATTGCTTAAGGCACTAAAAACGTTAAACGCTAAGAGGCGTTTTTTTTTCACTTCTTGTGAATACGGTGTGGGCTCCGAAATGTCTCTTACACCCTTAAAATGCTAATCTCTATTTTCCGCTGCCAAAGAATGAAATGAAAGTTTAGATAATCTGATGGGCAGTTGATAACTGTTGATTGTTCTGCGTTAGATCTATCAAAACGTGGGCATATGTTTGAACCGCACGCATTTCATCAGCATTTCCTGGATGGTGTCTGGAAAGAAAAGTAATTCGATTGGTTAGGTCTTCACTATCTGGCTGTAGGCGATTTACTCAAGCAATTTTCTGTAGAAGTATTCCACTTCCTGTTCTTATCTAGGAAGATTAGATTAATCAGAATAAATCGGATGCAGATTTAGCTTTTGGTTCTTCTCATGAATTATTTTCTTGTCGAAGAAACTTAAAAAATCGATTTATTCAAGAGAACTGTAATTTCGAAGTTTTAACCCACACCCAACTCGCCCGTAGTATACGTGAACACGGTTAAGTCTATTGCAACTCAAAATTTGTACCCATCCTAGACAGTGCAAACGCATTTTTACTCGATTAGTTTGTCGAAGAAGAAAATAGAAAGATGAAAAGGAGGCAGATGTGGAACATGATCTTACCGATGATTCATTTAATATGTGAGAATATAGCTCGCAGGTCCCCCAACCAAAAAAAGTTTCCCATCGCCATCCCATGGTAATTTTTAGAAACTGTCACAACTACGTTTACAATTTTCAGAAACTCGTTACGGGCCACTAGTATGATGTACGTTCAGTTAAATACGTGGCTCGCTGACTGACAAATGTGGCTCGCTGACTGACAAATGTGGCTCGTTGACACATTTCTATCATTGTCTGATCACTGTTTGAAGGAAATATAACTTGAAGCAGATTGGAAGCAACAAGAGTTCTATGAATGAATTGCAAGAAGGATACGCTTGATTTTGACGTCAACTATTGATTTGCAGTGTTGACACTTTTTCCTTAATTGTGTGAAAAGCTATCACAACTCCTAGCTACGCCCCAAGTGGCAACTGATAAAAATTCTGAAACCTTTAAGCACATCGTCAAGTTATTTAAAACTAGCTGGGATTTAGAAAAGATCTATTTCTCATGACCGAAAAATATATCCAAAAACTTAAATAAGTTTAGAACTGCAATTCATAGGTTTCCCATCGAAATTGGTAGGTGGGCTAATGCTCCCTATAACGAAAGATTTTGAACACTTTGTCGGTCTCAAGAAATAGGGTATGAATATCACTTATCATCTATCTGAAAGACGAAAATTTCTGCTTTATTTTTACACTTCCAGGACTAACGTTTATAAATACAATCGTTAATGAATACAGGTAACGTACGACTCAAAAAATATTTGCAGATTTTTAGATTGTGTTTTCCAAATATTGTAAACCCTGTTAGGCATTATGTAATATTATTACACGCTATATATATATATATATATATATATATATATATATATATATATATATATATATATATATATATATATATATATATATATATATATATTCTTTATACCTCATATGTTGTAACAATTACAACTTTAGTGTAATAAAGTCTCGTCTTGTCTTGTCAGTCAACCTGTATTCAAATCCCAGGCTTTAAAATCAGTCGTGAAGCAGTAGGAGTAGTTCGCCATGACGCAGGTGATCAAAGATCGACAGCAGGATCACATGATCACTGCCTTTTCTTTCAATGGTGCTTGAGTACCGCTCTATGTACAATGCGATACCTGTTTCATCGAATAATAGTGGGTACAATTGGTCCCCAAGTTGTATCCGTGTTGTTTGTCTCGGCTGAGAACCAGGAACCGCAACCTGATTGTGCTTGAACAACGTAGTAGTCCAATCCCTGTCTCAATGAGCATTCTCCTACCAATCACATTATCATTATAGGATATCAGATAAACAGGTTATTAATTCTTCAGTTTATTGCGCTCTTTTTGTTTTATGAAATACATGCTAACCGAGTTTTTTTTTTTTTTAAATATTTAAACTTATACAAGCCCACAATCATTGCAGATCCCTCCTACTTCCATGCAATTTTGGCCCAAAGCAGCCATTTTGAATCTTGTAGGTACTCACACATTGCGAAAGAAGAGCATTACTGTTAGGGACTGTCTTTAATGAAAATTATAGCTTTCGTATGTTTATATACATTTACTTTGATCTCTCCGAAACGTTGAAAAACACACCAGTTTCCTGCAATAGAAGACTATTCCCAGCCTTTTATTGATCATAAATCAAATAGTGAGACGCATAACTGTTTTCTCTGTGATCCCATTAATCACCGTCGTGCTGGTAAACAATTTGATGGAAAACGTTAATGACGGGTCTACTTGTATTTTTTAAATTTTTTCTTCAGATTGCGAAAGTGCAACTTTGATGAAAAGACAAAACAAAATAAGAAACTAATAAATACTTACACATGTTGGTATTTTGCTGTTTGATCAGTTTTTCTAAAATTCGGTCGTTTTTGTGATTTTTCTTTCCATTTACTTACTGATCTTATAAAGGATATTCTCTTTTCCTCATTTATTTGCGATGTTACGGTTAATATTTTTTATCCAGCAAGAACACGTGGTCGTATGTGTCTAAATACTTTTATTGTCGATTCTTTGGAGATAATTGTATTCCCGCCGTTGTTTAGAACCATTATTATCTAAGACAATATAACGAGTTTCCCTCTCTTAATGATTGAAAGAAATCAGTGTTCAGAGACTAGAGACAAATCCTAAATTTTTACATATAAAAGAGAATAGGTTTAATATACCCGTGTTTCAGGTTTAATGTACCCGTGTTTCGATTCAGTGTACCCGTATTTCAGTTTAATGTACCCGTGTTACAGTTTAATATACCTGTTTCAGTTCATTGTACCCGTGTGTTAGTTTAATGTATCCTTATTTGAGTTTAATGCATCATTGCTCAGTTTAAATGTACCCGTGTTTGAGTTTAATGTATCCTTGTTTTAGTTTAATTTGAGTTTAATGTACCCGTGTTTCAGTTTAATGTGTCCGTGTTTCAGTTAATGAATCCTTGTTTCAGTTTAATGTACCTCAGTTGTATCTTTCCAACAAACTCTTTGACATGGAAAATCATGACATATTTGAGAATATCGCTGTTCCATAGTCATTAGAGAATGCACACATCAAAATTAAATAATATGGTTCGTCTGCATCAATTTTGATTTATGCAGAATTGCCCTGCAGTTCAAAAAATCTTATAATGAAGAGACAGGATTGAATCCAGTACATAAAGGGACATGAAGGATTGAATCTAGTAAATAAAGGGACAGGATTGAATCAGTACATAAAGAGAGAGGATTGAATCCAGTACATAACGGACAGAATTGATTATAGCACATAAAGGGACAGGATTGAATCCAGTGCGTTAAGGACAGGATTGAATCCAGTACATAAAGGACAAGATTGAATCCAGTACATAAAGGACAAGATTGAATCCAGTACATAAAGGACAATATTGAATGCAGTACATAAAGGACAAGATTGAATCCAGTACATAAAGGACAAGATTGAGTCCAGTACATAAAGGACAGGTTTGAATCCAGTACATAAAGGACAGGATTGAATCCAGTACATAAAGGACAGGATTGAGTCCAGTACATAAAGGACAGGTTTGAATCCAGTACATAAAGGACAAGATTGAATGCAGTACATAAAGGACAAGATTGAATCCAGTACATAAAGGACAAGATTGAATCCAGGACATAAAGGACAGGATTGAATCCAGTACATAAAGGACAGGATTGAACGCAGTACATAAAGGACAAGATTGAATCCAGTGCATAAAGGACAGGATTGAATCCAGTACATAAAGGACAGGATTGAATCCAGTACATAAAGGACAGTATTGAATGCAGTACATAAAGGACAAGATTGAGTCCAGTACATAAAGGATAAGATTGAATCCAGTGCATAAAGGACAGGATTGAATCCAGTGCATCAAGGACAGGATTGAATCTAGTGCATCAAGGACAGGATTGAATCCAGTGCATCAAGGACAGGATTGAATCCAGTGCATCAATATTCAGGATTGAATCCAGTGCATCAATATTCAGGATTGAATCCAGTGCATCAATATTCAGGATTGAATCCAGTGCATCAAGGACAGCTTAAATCCAGTGCATCAAGGACAGCTTAAATCCAGTGCATCAAGGACAGCTTAAATCCAGTGCATCAAGGACAGCTTAATTTCAGTACATAAAGGACAGCTTAATTTCAGTACATAAAGGACAGCTTGAATGCAGTACATAAAGGACAGCTTGAATGCAATACATAAAAGACAGCTTGAATGCAGTACATAAAAGACAAGATTGAATGCAGTACATAAAAGACAAGATTGAATGCAGTACATAAAAGACAAGATTGAATGCAGTACATAAAGGGACAGGATTCAATCCAGAATCAATAAGCAGTAACATAGTAAACAGTAGAGTCAACGCTAACAACATGTTTAAAGAAAGCCAGATAGTTCCTGGTTCTAAAATTGTAAATCTTTATTGAGGGTTAATTTTCATCGTATAAAGGCATTAATTAGTTACAAAGTTGGAACCCTCAGTCTTTGCATAAAGGATCCTGGAAGGGCGGTAGTTAAGAATTCAAAGTGTTGACAATATTCAGCACTGGGTAGGAGCACTTATGTAGATGAAAAGGACCAAATTTCAAATAAGAGTAGTCATATACATTGTAATACTCAGGGTCCAAAGCACACAAACAAGACAAATATATACATTTCTTTGTGGTTAGGCGCACCTGTCCATTGCTTGACGAGATGTATGCGTAACCTTTTTGCCACTATATCTGACATGATATGGCAAAGAAAAGCTGGTATTGTCAGTATGACATCAAAATATAGTAATTGAAAATCAAATTGGTGTGTAGATAGCATGCCAATAGGACATTTAAATATAGTACTTACGCAAAATATCGGTGTGTAATTGCCATGCGAATATGACATCAAAATATGGTAATTTTTCAACATATCGGTGTGTAATTGACATGCCATTTTGACATCAACATATAGTAATTGTACAACATATAGGTGTGTAATTGGCTTGCCAGTGTGACATCAAAATATAGTCATTGTACAATATATCGGTGTGTAATTGGCTTGCCAATATTACATCAAAATGTAGTAATAATACGACGTAATGATGTGTAATTGAATGACATGTATATTATAGTTCGATACGTTGAGGTATGCAAATTTATTACAACATCTTGGTAATATCTGACAAGTGTCAAATTAGTTGGCATCGGACATAAATGCCATACATCCATGCTAGCCAGTTCAGTGCCGAATCGATCTTCTGGTAATTACCATAGTTTTTATTTAGAATTACGCTTTGTAAGTCTTATTGGTGCCAACATTCTTTTTTCTTTGCTTTGCCTGCGAGCACCACGTTCTAAGATGCGATATGATATTTCAGAAGTAGTTTTCATATATACTTTTATCTTCGCTAAGCAAGGGTCGTCGATCCACTGTTCCACGTTAACTCTGTGCAGATGTAGCTATGGAAACAGTTTTTTGAACATGTGCCCTCTTGCGGATAAAAGAGTCTATGCATATCAACTGGAACATCGCTGGACCATTTCCGTCCATTCGAGAAATTATCTCAGATCTGGTCGTAGGAATACAATACACATACATTTGATGGGTTTGACGAATCGCCTTCGATGGAGAACACCAAATATGTTGCGACAGAAAATCAGCTGACGTGTTCTTAATAGTCATTTTGTCACCTTCCGCTGTCATACCCTGACATGTGATCAAAGTAGTTCCGAATATAGTTCTTAGCTGTGGCAAATTGCATCCGAGGTTACTTTCTCGACTTAAGAGAAAAGGTCGAAATCAACTACCGAACAAAAGAGTTTGTTGCATGATCTGTGCGGTATTTAATAAGGCGATTTCTACGATGTCCACACAAGCATTGACTCGAAATTAAAATTTACACGAAATGTTTCAGTGGTAGAAACATATGTGCTACATGTGTCGTTGTTTACGGACACCGCTATGGTTATTCCTTGCAGTCTCCCAGTTTAAATGCTGCAAGGGATTTGATTGGATCAGTTTCTTTCAGCTGTATTCAATCCGACGGCGGAGTAGTATATATCGTTTCAACTAGCTACATGTTCCATAGATTGACGTGGGTCGACGACCTTTGGCAAGCGAAGACGGTCCACTTTATCCCCTTTAATTTTGTAAGGTTTGTGGATGTACAACAGGTCTCTGTACTTTAGTGAGAAAGTATTTGCGGTGCATCTCTAAGTGTTCTGGTTCTTTGTGTTGTCATATAAAATTTTTAATAAATATTTGGTCATGTTGGTTGCGTATTTTCTTCAAATTCTCCGCTTTCCCGCCCCTCAAAGATGACAATAAAACAAGACGACTGCTCATTAAGTGCGATATGGTCTACAGCCAAAATGCTTCCGAAAAAAATATAGTCAAACTTTACTAATTCTGGGTCACTGAGAACAAAAATGATGCTTAAAATTGTTGATTGGCTCTAGTTCTAATTATATGATACTGGGTCAGTATATAAGACCCTTGACTTGGGAATGGCGGAGGATAAGTGAGTTATAAAGGGAAGGAATCTCACTTTAAACCAGAAATGACTAAAATACATCTTGACTGGATCATGAATAAATCTGTGTCTGGGTTTGGACAATACTTGCTTTTTAGGGAAAACAATGAATGATGTAATCTGAAGCTGGTATTGCGTCATACATGATATGAATTGCATCATGTTATTCCTAGAAGTCATGGATGATGCAATCATAACTAAGCTTACATCACTCTGCTGAAGAAATTGACCCATATCAGCTCTAGAAATCATACAGCGTCGTGCTTTCTTATTTGTCATTGTTTGATTTTGCAAAAGGGCACATTTCTGTTTGCCCAAAGTGAGCAGCGATGCCTCATACTTGTGTAAACAATGCAGATCACTTCTGCTATGCTTGTGGTGAAGTGACTTTTGCATCACAAATGCGAAGTATAACCACTATGGTTAAGAAAGCCAATCACCTTTATTTTGGCTGCAAAATTGGAGATCAGAACAAGAGGTGGGTCTCACACAAATGCTGCAACAAATTGTGCAACAAATCGTCGCCAGTATTTGAACAGGAAAAGGAAATCTATGCCTTTTGCAGTGCCAATGATTTGGAGAGAGCCAACATATCATATCAGCAATTGTTACTTCTGCATGGTGCCTCCAGTTGGGAAAGGTGTGTCAAAGAAGAAAAGGTGGACTGTGCATTATCCAAACATTCCATAAGCTATACACCCAGTACCCCATGGAGAAGGACTGCCGGTTCCTGATGCACCAGAATCATTCTCACTTGAGTTAGACGAGGAAGAGGAAGCGGATGAAACTTCTAGTCCTGAACCATCAATGTCACATGACCCATACTTTCTCCCATATTCCTCCTCTGAACCATACCTCATAACACAAGGTGAACTAAATGATTTTGTCTGGGATTCGGAACTATCCAATAGTAAGGCAGAGCTGTTGGGCTCCGGACTACAGCAGTGGAATCTCCTGGCAGGTGATGCTAGGGTTTCCATGTTTCGTGACCGCCAAAACGACCTTGTCCCATTCTTCTTAATGGAAGGTGATCTTGTAGCGTGCAGCAATATCGATGGTGTGATTTCAGTCCTCAACATCGTTCATGATCCAGGCGAGTGGAGACTGTTCATTGATTCATCGAAGACGAGTCTTAAATCAAGACGAGTCTTGAATCTGTTTTGCTGCATAATGGCAATGTTTTGCCATCAATTCCAGTTGATCATACAGTGGAGAAACATTATCAGGGCAAATGGAGCCCATCAATTCTTGCAGACTATTGCTGTACAGTGACAAGAGATGCTCCATTTGATGAATACAAGAGACAAGCCAAGTAGACACTGAATAAGGACTAAACTATGTACTTATATATACAAAATAGTATTTTGCCTTTTGTTTCATAATACATTTTATTTATATAAACCTTTTTGCTGTTTTCTTAAAGTGTTACATAAGCAGGACAGGTGAAATATTATCATGTAAAACAACCATAAACACATGAAAAGACCTAGGTTTACAATTTATGATTAAAACTCTACTTTCTACACAATATACTTAGACGTAAAATGTAACAATTTAAATATCTTGGAAACAGTTGCCAATCAGTTGTTTTAATTGTCATATTTGAATTCAGCACATCAAAATCCATAATAAATAGCACATTGTATCTTAGAAGCAGACGACTTCTAAAAAATTGTAGACCAGTATTATTAAACCAAAATTACATAGCTAACGAAAAAAAAGATATTATGCATTTTTGTTAGTCCTTAGAGAGAGAGAGAGAGAGAGAGAGAGAGAGAGAGTGTGTATGTGCGCTGTATGATTGATATATCACGAGATGTATAAATGTTACAATTTTCACTAAAAGGAAACGAGGTTTGACGAGTTACCTTTTAATGAAAAATTGTATGCGACATAAATAATTTTATTTATATCACATACAAATACACATACTTGCATTTCCAACGGAGTTAAGATTGACTACAGGCAGTGTGTATTGATTTACTGAATGAACTCTTCACATCCCTGCCCAGTGTGTCCGTTACAAAATGTGTTTCTGTGCCTTTATGACTATTCACAATCCTTTTTGGAGACTGATAAGTTGCTTCTTTTCTTTTTCTTGTGCTTCAATTTTCGTTCATATTGATAACATAAATAGAAGACACACTTATGATTTCAACATGAAAGATGGTTTAAATGAAGAAAGTAGAGCACTACAAACACAGCTTCTTAAATACTCAACGTGCAGACATTCACTTCCCGGGAATATAAACAATGTGCAATGACGAACAAACAAGGGGTTATTCAAACATTTAAATGTATTTATAGTTGATCTAAGTCATTGTTATGTTGTAATTAACATTGATATCGATCGTCAAATTGTTTTTATCCGTCATCTCTCTCTTTCCCCTTTCCGTTGTTCGGTTTTACTATAAGCTGTTACCATCATTCATACTATGAAATTATAGGAATTTAATGCCCAGAGTCATCGTTGCATTGGCACTCGTTTATTTCGCTAATCGATCGATCGATCGAGAGAGAGGATGTATTGGGGAGACTTGCCATAAGTGCACCTTTTTATTTATTGTTCTCTGTTTCATTGTTGGTCGATTAGTATTATGTTTGACCAAGAGAGAGAGAGAGGATTTTGATGAAATTGCGTGCTGTATCATACTTTTATTCGTGTAGAAAATGTCGTTAATATTTAATTATTGGAAATTCGTCAATCTAGAGAGTTTAGAAACGTTAGCCTACTGCTGAAACAATATTTATATATAACAGATTCACATAGACACAGCGGATATTCCCCTGGAACTCCAGCACTCTTTCTCTTCTTATTTTTAAGTGTACGATCGAATTCGCATTATCTTGTACTTTTCTCCCTTGGCCAAGGTACATCCCAGGTGCACATTTTATAAATAAATAAAGGCACGCAGAGAACAAACACAGGTAGTGAGGAAGATGGTGGAAATTGCGTGTTTATGGTACGCAGCTCATTTGCAAGACCGTATGATTTTAATAGGCCTCTACCGGAGACTGATTTATTATTTAATGCAAATTCCCAGCTGGTGCAACTAGTCTAGTACAGTTCTTTTAATCAATTATATACCCACTCATGCGCTAAATTTGTCTATTTTCTACCAATCCATGTAAGCGCTGAAGCACTCCTCGTGACCGTTACATTGCAGAGCTGACATGACTGCCGAGCGCCAGGTTTTGTCTACCCCGTATACTATTAGAACGTATCAAGCGTGAAATAGACTGGTTTCAAAGTCAGTACGCATGGTCTTCAATAAATCATCATTCGGATGTTTGGTTACTGTTAGAAAAAAAAAAAAGAAAAAAAAAACGTTTTTCTTCCAAGTGTGCCGACCGTTGACTTCTTCCGAATCTTACAGTGGCACAACTATTGTGAGGCTTGTCTCGCATGTGCAGATGGTTTGCATGTAGTTGAAGCCATTAACTCCCACGACTCTGAAAGCATATAGTGTAGAAATGTTAGATATTCCATTTAATTTATTTGTTGTATTCTTCATAAAAGAGTCAACAAAATGTGAAAATTATATTTGCAGGAATGTTTGGAATTCGCATACCTTATCTGTCGGGCAAATAGAAAATGAATGTGTCTACCATTAGTGTAAAGAAAAACCATGATGTGAGTGCGGTAGCTTACATAAAATAAATAAATGAATGAACATATATATATATATATATATATATATATATATATATATATATATATATATATATATATATATATATATATAAACATATATACGGCACAAGAGTTACAACAGATGTGACTTGAAATCTGACGGTGTAGGGATTGGTTTCATGGTATAACGAATACCAGGGACAGAATGGAGAACGGATAGATACATACACATAGACACATTAGGGGATAGACACGTACACATAAACACATTAGCGGATAGACATACACATAGATACATTAGCAGATAAACATGCAAATATACACATTAGCGGATAGACACATATACATAGACCAAATAGCGGATAGATACATACAAATATACACATTAGCGGATAGACACGTACACATAGACACATAAGCGAATAGACATCTACACATAGACACATTAGCGGATAGACATTCAAATAGACACATTAGCGGGTAGACACACATATACACATTGGCGGATAGACACATGCACATAGACACATTATCGGATGGACACGCACACATGAACACATTCAAATAATAATAAGCGTTCACAGAAATCTCCTGGATCTTTTTTAGTCTTGTAAAAATTGTCCTATTATCTGTGTCCCAAGCTTGAGAACTGCACACACGCATGAACATGCAATGGTGCATTCTTAGTAAGGATATGGCGTGTTCATATTTTTTTTACCTTTCTAAGTCAGTACATTGGGCTTGGCTTGATTCTAAATCTGCACTCAGCAGTAGTAATATTCCATTCAAAATATTGAATTGTTTTCCCTTCAGTTTGTTATGTTTTTCATCCAAATGTTCACAAATGAAATAAAACTTATTTTCTCTGTTCTTTTCAGCTCCAAGGAATTGATAAAGCGAGCGATTTTGGACAACGATTTCATGAAGAATCTCGAGATGGGTCAGATTCGCGAGATCGTGGACTGCATGTACCCCGTGGATTATACCAAAGACAGCCTAATAATCAAAGAAGGCGATGTAGGTTCACTGGTATACGTCATGGAAGGTAAGGTTGATAATTATTTCTTTGGTGGAAGGGGTGGTAATATTGCTTAACTATTTATCTCTTAGTTAACAGTTGGTGTGGTGGGTCGGCTTTCCATCTTTTTCTGCATTTATGTTTAGTGACTGGAAGTGTCAAGAAGAGTAGAATTATGTTCATTTGTAGATTACCAACAGATCGGATTCGGTCAAGCTAAAATTCATCATCTTCATTTG
This sequence comes from Megalonaias nervosa, assembly GCA_016617855.1. Classification (NCBI taxonomy): domain Eukaryota; kingdom Metazoa; phylum Mollusca; class Bivalvia; order Unionida; family Unionidae; genus Megalonaias; species Megalonaias nervosa. The sequence goes on along the minus strand of JAECUM010008726.1, from coordinate 65,102 downwards.
TTCCGCAAACCATACTGTTCAATCTTACTGGAGATTATTCATCCATCAATGAAAATATTGCATGTGCACCAGTCTTCACGTCGTACAAAGTCTTAGTCGAAAATGACAAAAAATTTTAAAGGGATGGGGGAACGGGGGAGAGAGAGAAAGTCTACCATAAAAAGGTTCGACTCCTCCTTTTGACCACAGCAGAAAGATTTGTTTCCTGCCACACTGATGGAGTCCTATACTCGCTTTTTTCCATTACAACACAGAACAAAGACATTGTACATAGTGTACATGCCCATGTATGAGAAAGTGTTGTATTATTCAAAATATACAAAGGGTTAGGAAATGCCACAAAGAATTTTTTTAGACAATTAGTTTTGAGTATGTAGAGAAAGGTTAAATTTTGTATTATTGCTAAGAAAACGAATTAAAATTCCTAATACGAATTTTGCGTATACCTTTCCTTTAGGACACAGGAAGAAGTGAAGTTCCTAGAAAAAAACACAAAAAAACAATGAACAGAGAATATGAAATTTAAAAAAAAAAAAAATAGACAAGAAAGTCATTAAGTAACTGTAATAATCAACTTGGACGAGGATCGGTATAAATAATCTAGATAAATTATGGCCAGGTGTTCTAACTTTTTGGCCCATGGCTGAAACATTGTCATATAAATAATTTGTATACCTTTCAAAATGCACACACACTAACTAACTTAGGCCTTTCAAAACGAAAACACACACAAAATCATCGAGTTAAAAACAATGTCGTTTAATTAATATGTTGGCGTTTCAAATCGCAAACACACGCTAACTCACAGATTTAAATAATTTTTTAACATAGTTTGAATCTCATGTCACGACTTAATGCAGATCACCATATCTATCTTTACTATCTGTCGAGTACCGTTGGCGGCTATTTGCACTCGTTTTTAATTAAATAATCCCCAAAATTCACACAATTTTATAACATCCGTGGCAGATACAGTTATTTATTAAAGTATGCCTAATTGGTTACCACTATTGTAATTGTCTTCGCAGAGTAAACTATAGCTGTAGTCAGAAAGTACTCAAAATGTTCTCGCACCCTGCTGCATTTCCCTGCAGCGCAGATCATTGTATTCTGTAAGAGTTTCGCTGATTGCACATACTGCAATTGCATTGGAGGCTTTTTTATTTGTTCCGTACGTAGTTATGATCGCCCGTCCCGGAATAGATAGTTTTTGCACGAATACACAAAAACCACTTGGCTTGAAATTTGATAGGCATGCTTCTGTTTGTGTGGGGGTGGGGTGGGGGTGGGGTGAGGGGTGTCCTGAGGCAAATGAAGTTTTACATATTGTTTTTGTTTGGTCAGCACTTCGGTATGCGTATGTAGTTGACCTAATTAAATGACCTAATTAATTGCCATTTAAATGATTGGTGCAGATTTTCACCTGGCAGTAAATTTGTGCGTAATTCTTCTTCTGTCAACAATTACTATCTACCACATTGTAGGCCACAATTCTGAACCGATTCTGAACAAACGTGGCTTGTGGAATTATATAGTCAAAATCTCGGATATATTCGATTATGTGCGAGATGCACGCATATTTACGATGTGATCTGACCTTGCATATGAATATTTAAGCTTGTTGGCACTCTAGAAGCGAGATTCCTGATCAAATTTTAATAAAATTTGGAATACTTGTTTATGTCTTCAAGAGCTAAGACTTTGCTAATAAGCGAGATTCACGCCTAGTAATTGGATAGAATACATCTGGACTGTAATCGCAATTTTGGGGCAATTTCTAAAGACCATAACACAATGAATTTGTTAGAATATACACTTTTAAATCGTTTTTTCCCCTGTAACACTGTCTGTAAACCCAGACAACTCGGTACCGTTACTTTGCAGGAACGGAGAATGGCACACACTTTAATGTATTGACTGATATTCAAGGCTACACTGTCTATTGAATTTACCAAAATTATATACAACTAAACAACTACAAACATTTTCCACGCTATCTCTCCTCGAGAGGCAACATTTCTTTTTTCTTTCGGAAATTGGATTAAAATTCTTTTTAACAACAATCTTTTCATTAAGTATTTTGGCAGGTTCAACTCCATTCGTTTTCGGTATCTCTAATTTGATCCAAGTTAGTGACAACAGTTTTGTAATTGCTTTCCCCTCCGACTTAACAGTGTGCCAGATATACGCTGAAGTATTCTAAGGGCGCCCCAACGTGTTTTTGTTCCATGCGAGGCAGAGGGGTGCATCAGTGCCGTTGTCAATCGCACTCATTTAGGATGATCAACAATATTCATAGTTGAACACAAGAATAGCATCAATTAAAGTCTCTCAATGAATCCCTCAGTGAATCATTAGAATATTCTTCATGACTTCAAATGAAATGTTCAGTTCGTTAAACATTTATTTTTTTTATTATGAATCTCTTTAAAAATGCATTGTTGAGACACTGTCCATTTAAGTCTGTAACTTAAGTTGCTTCCGGCATATTTTGCAAGTATTGGATTACGGAGTTACGATCTATTGGCTATTATATCACCACGAAATCAGGATAGCACCATCATTAAAGGAAAAAGAAACAGTTACTTTGATTCAGTGATATCAGAGAAAGAGACAGTTTGCCCTTGCACGATACTACACGTTTTCATGGTTCTTTCATTGAAAACAAAATTAATTGCATTAGAGTTAGTTAAATAAATTCTGTTCCATGGTGTTTTTGTTGTTTTATATAGACCATACATAAATATAGCATATTTACGAAGATAAAGTAGAGAAACGTCTTTATTCTTAGTCAAACAGGATCAAAGAGAGTCTTTTCTGCCAAATGTTTCTTGATTTTGTAACTTTCAGATTAATCTCTCGGTAGAGAAACAGATACAAAGAAAAGTTGCTTTTCAGATTTCTGCCGAACTATCCATATATCTTTAAAATCACACATATAATATTGTCATTATCGATCCTCGAACATATCGTACATCAGATTTCATTCCAGATATGGCCATATAAATTCGCCCTCCTCTTACATCAGATTTCATTCCACATATGGCCATATAAATTCGCCCTCCTCGTACATCAGATTTCATTCCACATGTAGACATATAAATTTGCCCTCATCGTACATCAGATTTCATTCCACATGTAGCCATATAAATTCGCCCTCATGCAGATGCTGCAAAAATCGGTCAGGCTAATACTGCACAATTTTCAGTTCCTTAATCACCATCGTGGTTGTTAACCCACCCACATCCACCCACTTCTTTGGTTAATTCAGAAAGACCTCTACCAACCTTCTGGTTTTTCAGAGTAAATTCAGTGGTCATGCGTCCCCGTATACAGATGGTTACGCGTCCCTGTATACAGACAGTTCATTGCGACTTTCGTTGCTAGACTCCACGGCAATATATTGACCCTTTGCCATGTACAGCCTCCTTGTTTTTATTTGGAGGAAATTACTGCCTTACTGAAATCTTTGTACTATTTCGAAACCTTTAAAATATTAATTTCATGGTGTTTCGGATTCCTTTTCTACACGGAAAGTCTTTCAGTATTGAAAGTTTGACATCCCGTTAACATTCCAAGTCTTACAACATCATTATTTGCTCACAAAGTCTAGAAAAAGTATTATTTTCTGTTGTTCTGTTCATATTGGTATTGAGGGTGGTAAAAGAACAGACAAAACAGTCCAAGCTGTCATCAGTCACCAGTATCAGAAAATTTCCCATTGAGACTCTAAGTACTACACACTTAGTATGTTTAATCTACTTGGCAAAGTATGTGGAATGAAAACTCGGCTAGCTTGTTTCCCTTTTTCATGGCAAATTACTGCTAATGACTAATACGTAAAAAAGAAATTGTTTCAACTTTTTAAAAAAGTTCAGTATTTGTCTACGAACCTAGTATTAATATCATCTCATTATAAAGTTTTGTAACCTCGGCAAATATTTGCTATTGTTGCATCTATTAACCGTCAATAAAATTTCGTCAGCGTATGACCACCGATTAGTCGTTTCCATCCGTGTATCTTACGTGCGGGTTGTTTGATTGCAGTCATGTGCAGTTCAGACAAAGGAATATTGAAAAATATATACTTTCTTTAAGTGTGCAATTTTGTAATGTGTCTGATTCGTTCTAAATGCCTTGAGGTAAATGCTTGATCTATATTTTATTCTTTGTTATGGCTTCATACGTATTTGTGGACATGCATTTGTTCCAGTGTTAAGAAACACTATTCCCCCCTCCCCCATCTGTTATCTAAGTACAACCAGTTATAAAAAAATAAAGAGCAAAAGGCTCAATTTCAATTTAATATAACGTATTTCTTTGAATGTAGTGAGCATTAAAGCGCCCCCCTCCCTCGACCGATGTATATTATTGCAATAAAAACTTGAAAACAGATTCTGTTAGAATCAAATCCACAAGAAACTTTATTTTATTACACTCTTTTGGCAAGAAAGCCCCTCTCATCACCCAACAAATCTTTTAATTGTTTTTTGCAAATCGTTCAAAGATATGAATGTAAATATAAAATTGATAAGGACTTGATACTCGTGAAAGGAGAGTTATTGGTAATTTCAGCTATTTAAACTCGACTAGGTCAACATAATAAAATACTTTTGTCTCATGTGTGGGGGTGGGGGCATTGTGACCTAGATGTTTGCGAGTCGGAATCAAGATAAAGGGGGTTGAATCTGCATCATGCCCATACCCGGTTTTGGTTGAATGCCGTGTTTTCTTTCAGGGCTTTGCTTCAATTGTATGTTCAAGACACGGTTTTTCATATCCTTTTGTTCTTCTGAACAGCAATCAGCCAATCATTCAACGGATCTCATCTGTGCCGCTCAATGTGTATACATTTATGGAACTCAGAAATACATACATATCAGTTTGCTGAGCAATATTAGTCTTCATTTCTTTTGGGATTCAGTATTTTTAAAGTTATGTTTGCAAGACAAATATCAACATTCTATAAAACAATTTACTACAAATATTGTCGGTTCTAGTTCGGAATGTAAGGTAATTATTCGTTCTTTCATCTATAGTTGTATAAAATGCCACGAAGACTTTAGTTGATAAAGTGTTTTGGCAAGTTCAATATGTCTGCTTGGTAGCTCTAATATAATCCAAGTTACCAACAACACATTTGTAATTGTTTTTCCGAGCCTGACTCATTTGCTTCGGCTCAATGAAGTAGATAATATGAGCGCTTAGGTCAGATAAATTACTTTTAGAGAGATCACTGAAGTAGTTCATATGAGCGCTTTAGTCAGTTAAATTGTTCTTAGCGAGTTTACTGTTATAAGTAGATAATATGAATGTTTCATTCAGTTAAATTACTTTTCGAAAGTTCACAGAAGTAGATAATAAGCGCTTTAGTCACTTAGATTGTTCTTTGCGAGTTCACTGAAGTAGACAATATGAGCACTTCGGTCAGTTAAATCATTGTTTTCGAGGCAAGCGGTGCATCATAACGAAATACTGAGTGCAATTATCGAGGCAAGCGGTGCATCATAACCACCGATACTAAGGGTAACAGTTAGTCATTATTCATTCAATATTTACAAATTTACAACAATATATCGCACTTAAGAGAAGTTTTAATGTATTATAGTGAGCAGATCTTTTTTATTATTCACTGCTTTGTATAGTGATTTCATTAATACAGCATATATATATATATATATATATATATATATATATATATATATATATATATATATATATATATATATATATATATATATATATATATATTGCATTGTTTACTGCTTTGTATAATGAATACAGTAATACGTTATAGTGAACAAATATTTTCTATTATTTACTAATTTGTATAATGAATACAATTATGTATTATAGTGAACAAATATCTTCTATTATTCACTGTTTTGTATTATTAATACAATAATACATTGTGGTGTACTTTATTTTTTTAAATTATTTACTCTTATCTAAGATTATAGAACTTAAGTCATTTGCCGGAGCTCACTCGCTAGGCCCTAGATCAATTTTTAGAGCACATTGGAGTAATTCATCATAGTCGTTTACACAAACATAAATAATCCCACTATTTAAATATACTAAAGGATTTCATCATACATGACACAACATTTTATGTGAGGTTAATTCTTTATTCAATAATACATTAAATTTGCGAGAGAAGTGAGTAAAATTTCTCGCAATTTTCTATTTTTTAAGAACTGAATTTTTATATTTTACACGACTCATAAAGTCACGTAACCTGAAAATCGATTCCACACTGTGCATGATTTACCAAATAATCGATAATCAAGCTACATGACTTTCTGAACCTTGTTAAATATGATGCTCAATTCTTACAATTACAAATGATTATAAAAATAAATAACAGAACTATATTTTACCAATTATTTACAAAATAACGTCAGAGCAAACATGGAAGTATGAATATTTAAGTACAGAAGTTCCTTTCTGGTGTTATAAACTAATAACTTCCAGTTTGATGCTTATCTGGTGCGATTTGAACCAACCTAAATAAAAGTTTGACAAAAATTTATATTTGTAATTAATATACCTTTGACTGTTATGTCATGTTTATTTAAAGATAAAGTGGAAAATAGTTTTCATTAATGGTCCTAATAAAATAGACTTGCACTTTCAGATAGTTTTTGATGTTCAAAAGAAACCAATCTCTCAGAGGGGTCCTGCCAGTATCAGTCACTGGTTGTGTTGCGGAATGTCTTTCATTTTCGGCAATCTCTATTACAATTGCAATAAACTTGTGTGTGATTAAAATCTTTGACCTTTTGTTGGTTTTCAGTTTTTATATGATACATGAAGAAGCCTTCCTCTATATGTGGACTTAATCTGTTGTTTATTTTAGGTGTAGTTAGTTCACTCTGACTTTATGCCATAATGATGTACCAAACAGGTGCGAGCTTCACCTTCACTGAATCCGTTCCAAGCTAAAGCTAACACAGTTCAGCTTATACATTTCTGTTAGCCAATGCATTATGAATAGATGCTAATTATAGCAAAAGTACTTAAAATAACAGTGTAACTTACATATTATTCAAGAAAATTAATTTGCACGCCACTATTGCCTCCGTTTACGTTTTATTATTTATAAAAAAATATTTTTGGAGCAATTACATGTTACACTATTATTGAACCTTTTAAAATTTATAAAGCTTCAACTGTCCTTGAAGTAAACGTTTGGTGAACATTTGCTGAAGATAAATTCCTGCCTTATTTTAGGCATCACTTATACATCACTTCAACACAGTTATACTTGGTTCAGATGCAGAAAGGAATTTTAAGATTTTATCATTTTCCACCTATGTGCCAAGTTCGAATGGGTCATTTCATGTGGAATCAATTAAGAGCAAGGAACTGTTTAACCTTTATTTTTTGGTGGCAATATGAAGGAGGGTTTTTTGGCGGGGGGTGGGGTGGTGGTGATTGGTTGTGGTAATACGAAGGAGATTTTTGGGGTGAGTGTTTAATAATATGAGGGAGTTTTTGTAATTTAGTGTGAAGAAATTTGCGCTGCTGTCTCTGCCTGTCATGGAGAGCTTTAGTCAATCAATCAATCAATAGGCAATCTATCCATCTTTGTTTCTTTTGGTCTTTGCATTTTCTCGTTTCCATCGCTCTTTCGTTTCCATTGCTTTGTATTGTCGTGGGCTATTTATTTGAAGATTTTCGGTTGACATATGCAGCAATTCATCTACAGTTAAACAGACATACATTTTTACAGATAGATTCACAAATATCTAGAGTTTAGTATATTAAACAAAAGTTTTAAATCGATGCCCTGCAAGTAGAACGTGTCTCATATTCACGGTACGCAACAGGGTATTCTCTCAAAGTCTCAAATGATTAGTCTTTGCTTTTTGTTTTTACCTCGTGGCAATTTTTTGAATGTTGATTCTTTTAACAATATACAAGACCAGAAATGGCTGCTAAAAAATGATAACTTAACCCACATAGCAGTTAAACTTTGCTTACATAAATATTGATCATAAAGAAGAAAACGTATAGCATTTTACTTTCTAAACAAAAAATGTTGACCTTCTTGATTGATATATGCCATGGTTATTACTCATGCATTATCATGTGAACAAGATTATCGCGGATGAACGTCGTTATTAGCTAATCTTAGGTGTGCTGTAGTAAAATAATAGATGATTATTGGATTTGTTTCCCAGAAAAATGTCTGTTTTTAATATGTTAAGCTGAAATTTATCAGATATTATTATCTTTTTATTTTAATACCAATGAATCGTATAATTCTGATGAATCTAATAATTCCGACACTCATCTTCGATTAAGAGGTCCAATAACTGAAGAAATTGCAGAATTTGTTGTAATTATCAACAGAAGAATGCTAGATTGGATTCTTGACTATGATGTTGTTTCTATTCACGATACGTGCATAGCCTCAGATCGTCATGTTCTGTGCAGGACTCTTACCACTGCGACTGCAACGTATTGCAATCCTCGTCTTCACACATTTCCATCTATATCCTGATCTAAATGTGGAGCTGAGAAATCAATAGCCTATAGCTTGAAGTAGACAGACTATTCAAAGCAGGCTGTGAATCGCTCCCGCAATAGCCACAGCAAATATAAAACATTAATACTAAATTAATTTCTGTAATGAGGGATGTAGCCTTTCAGGTCTTACCATAGAAAAAGTTTAATCACCACACAAAACCCTCTTGGTCGCTTGATATTAAGAAAGATCACAATCCGGCTCGATAGTTTCGGAAATAGTGGAAAGAAAATGGAAGACCGCGAGGGCTTGCCCGTGAATCTTACAAGCAATATAAAACTGCAAAAGGGGAATTTAGAAATACTCAAGAATTTGCGATACAGTCTCGAGAAGAAGCAATTTTTAATAGACTTCGATGAAGCAGCCGAATTAGACGTTAGACTTTTTTGGAAGCTGTACGACAGACAACCCAACAAGGGCAAATATTCAAAATGTTTTGAATTAAAATATGACGGTGAATTAACGTCTGCTCCTGATGAGATAACTGAAATGTTTGCTAAATAGTTTCCAAATTGTACACTCAGTCTACAAATATTTGTAAATCATGATGGATGGGGTTTGTGCTGATGAATCTATCTTTAGGATAAAATTTAGTTGTCAAGAAATAGCATCTGTTATAAAACAGCTAAAACTTAGGATAGTCCCGGACAATGATGGTATTCGAAATGAACATTTACGTTACCTGAGGGAGAAACTAACATAACTAATCAAAATGCTTTTTAACATTGTAATAGGCCACTGTTACATCCCTTGCGATTGGAAAGAAGGGTTAATTGTGCCCATATTTAAAGGTGAAGGGAAATCTAAAACTGACTCTGACAATTATCAAGCTACTTCTCTGTCGCATTTATTATATAAACCATTTGAAGAGTATATTCTATAGATTGACTAGATGGTGTAATAGTATTATATATAACTTTCCTCATACCGAAGGACAAGAGTTTCAAAAGGGATTGAGTAATATAACAGCTTCCTTCAAGCTGTACGAAGATATTTTTTTCCACTTTCGAACTAGGTTCAAGAGTGCCTGCTCCTTTCTTAGCGATTCAAAAGGAATCTGCCACTGTGAATCACCCGGAGTTTTCCTAAAACTCAGAAAACTGGGCATCCAAGTAAAGATTTTACATGTAATAAAGGAATCGTACTCATATATACAAAAGCACTGTACTGACGAACGAATCCAAATCTGAACCTTTTAATACAGAACGGGCATCCGGCAGGGAGATGTTTTATTAACATTCTTATGACTTGCTTATATTACATTAATAACCTTCTACAAGAATTACAGAAGTCAAAATTAGGGTTTCTTGTTGGGTCGACTCCATCTGGAAATCCGGCACTAGCCGATGATATAACTCTGTTTGCAAACACACCAATCCATTTGCAAATGATGTTTCATATATGTAGCAGATACTCTCTAAAAAGGAACTTCTTCGACGTTAATAAAAGCTGCGTATTAGTTTTTGGCCAGAACAGACAAACAACATCGGAGAAGTTTATTTGGAAAATAGGCAACCATACTATACCTATTTTAAATGAAACCGAACATGTTGGAATTCCTATTAGCTCAATATGAAATGTTTGACAGAAGTAGACAGGGCTTATCCTTATGGCAGAAAATCATTTTATTCTTTTGTAGGGATCGATACAAATGAATTTAGAGGCAATCCTCTTACCTATGTCAGTTTGTATAAAACACTTCTGGTAACGTCAGCTGTTTTTGGCTGTGAAGTTTAGTCAAATATCAGACGCAGAGAGTTAAGAAAGCTCGAAGCATATCATCATTATTCCACCGAAGTTCAATAAGGATTATCTCAAACCACACGGTCAGGAATGACCGAAAGTTTACTGAGGATAAAGAGAACTTTATCAGAAATTGATAAAAGGATACTAAATATTTTTGGTAAATTCTTCCAGAAAATGAAACATCTAAAAGAATATTTTTTATTCAGTTATCTATATCATTTCTATAAAACTCAATTTCCTGGTAAACTCCCAATACAACAAGAGAATTACAGTTAATTACATCCCTTGCAAATGTTCTGATCACTGTTCAAACTAATACCACACATTTGTAAGCACCTACATTTATTTACTGTCAAAGCATTATGCGACGAAGAGAAATGTTTTGGACACATAAGTAATTGTGACATTCATCTTGGTGTGTTCCTTCATCATATATTTCATAATGTCTGCTTCAGTGTTTTCTGCGTCTGTAATACATTGAATCTTTTCTTAATAATAAGATCAATTTTCACATTATCAAGATTTGAAGGACGTGTAATCTGTATCATGTATGCTTCACTGTTCTATGTATCTGTAATGCATCGATTCGTTTGTTAATAATAAGACTGATTTTCTAATTATCGAGATTTGAAAATCATGTGATCGTAGAAACATGATTGTGGTATCTTCTTGTACACTATGTATGACATACCATATAAAATAATATTACTCATTGTAAATTAATGATGGTATGTACAATAAGTAAGTATTATGTTTCGCATGAGTACGCCTTGCTTTACAATAAATATAGTGCCCTCGTACAAGAATCCTCATAGGGAAGCTGAGCTTCTAAGAGACTTCATTCATGTTCATCCATGCTAAACATATAGAACTAATGCATGTTTTGTTGTCTCTCTTATTTTTCCTATGTTTTTGTCGTTATCTCTGAAAAGAGGGAATAAAGATTGACAATGATGATGTTGTTGTTATTGTTGTTGATGATGATGATGATGACGATGATGGAGGTGTTTCCCAGAAAATGTGTGTTTTTAATATGTTAAGCTGAAATTTGTTAAGAGATTATTATGTTTTTATTGTTAATTCTGATGACTCGTATAATTCCAATGAATCGTATAATTCCGACACTATCGTCGATTAAAAGTTCCAATAATTAAAGAAACTGTAGAATTCGAATGGTGTATCGCACTCGAACAACATCAGCATGGATGCTATTGCATAAGAACCTGTGAGCGACTAACTCTTCTAAGTATGAACTTAATGACATTTAGTCTTTTCTATAATTTTTTATCAACAAAATGATAAATGACATATCACGAAATTTAGCTTCTAATTAATTCTTACAACTGTGACTTTTGGATAACAACATTCAAGGTAAGTTGAAACCAGAGTATAGTCAAATAGACCTGTCTTCATGAACTGAAAACTAAATTTCTGCCTATCTCAGATAATAATCCTGAGTTTTATAAATATGCAGTTACCGACGAAATTTAATTTCTGAAATGTGCACTGAGATATTTTGTGTTGTACTTTATTATATTGTAAATTCAACACTTATACGTTTCAGTTCCTGCAGTGGAAGTAATAACTTTACAATAGCGTTTTATCTTTAAATGTGTCAGTCCAGGTAGAAGCTATTATAAAACTGAAAAAAAACGTTTTGAAATCCTAAGCCATATTGATTGACTTCGGAGCAGGAGCAGCACGTTAGCAAAGAAACATGGCGTAACGAGTACGAGTAAGAAATCAAATACGTTGGAAAGCTTAAAACGCAAATATATGGGAAAATTTCTGTGATATAAAAGAAGTGCTGATATTTGAGACATTTATGTCTCCGAACAAAATCTGCGTGCTGTGCACGTATCTAAAACGGTCCGCAGCATTCTGTTTTGATAGAGATCTGGATTGCATGACATCTATACAACAGAGCATTAGTAAGCCTTCTCATGCATTTGCAACCAGTGTTTCAAGAAATTCCAAGCGAAACTGAACTTTGAACATGCACGCCAAAGTAAACTCCCCTCAAATATTCCCAGTGTAAGCGACATTCACGTATTTTACCATCTTTCAACAACATGGGAATATATGTCGTGTTAAAATGTGATCAGTGTAAGATTCTTTTCATCTTTAAGAAAACCCATACAGCGGGGAAAGCTGTGTGTTTGTAATTGTAGAGAGAGATACTCGTTGGGAGCAAGCTTCTGTCGACAGAGAAGAAGCCCTACCAATCTTTAAATCATAAAACAATGAGCATCAGTCAAGCTTATGTTTTCACTTAAGAATCCGTAAATGTGATTATTTTTTAGCTCAGAAACTTTAGTTCAAAAGAGTCTTCATCGGTAAAATTGATGAAAGTAAAGTTATAATAGATTTTACATTACGTACTTCGATAATATGCTAGTATGTGAGATTTCAATTATTTACGTACAGTCTGATGAGTGAGTACATTCTCTCTGTGCTTCAATCGAGTTTCTTGCGTCAAGGTTTTCAGGAAGACAAGGTGGGGATGAACCTGCTAGTTCTAAATAATCCTAATTTTACCCAGCAGGTTAGTTAGTGTATATCAAGATTTGTCAGTATAAATTGGAAAAGCAGGTTTCAGACCTCGTGCGAACGACCTAAATCATAAAGTGTCAGAGCATTATGCGACGGCAGGCCTGGATCAACCTGTTGGCATTCCTAGAGCCTTAGATACCATATATATTCGCATATAAGTAGAGTCAAACTTCAAACAACAAAGATCTGCCCTAACATAATGCGTCTGCAGATCAAGGTCAAAGTTGTTTGTTCTACTGATTACTCCTAATAAACTGCACACACCCAGATATGCGGGTGCATTATGCGATGGCAGATCTGGGTCGGTGCAGTTTGCAGTGGACACGTCTTATGAGCGTGTATATACGGTATGTCTTTCAGCTTACGTCTTCGCGCCGTGAATGATGGTCACTGAAGACAAAATAATCCTATGTCAAGTACAGATATCAGTGTAATCTCAGCTTTGAAGGGCACGAGACACTATTTCAATTCCAATAATAAATATAAAAAACACACCAGAGTATTGAAAACGCAATATATTTATATTTCAGAATATTCTGGAGCAAACCTATATCTCACAGCATAGAACCATCCTAGATGTATGCTCCTTTGTTGAGAAAACCATAGGAGCCGAAGAATTGTTTAAATCTACATGTGCTTTGAATTTGCATCACGTACCTAAGGAAGAAACCGCTACTTTTAATATTGAGGTCCCTAAACCAAGCTAGAAAAAAATTGACATTATAACAGTAGAACCTTTTCTGTCTCATTTAATGATAGGATCAGTTTTGAAGAGATAATTTTACTTCATTTGTATTTCAAGTGATGAACACTGATGGTCTTGTAGACCTGTATATCTTCTCTTTTATTTTCATCCCTCTAATATATGCTTTCATCTTTCTGTATACGTAGTACCGTGAGTCTTGAAACTTGTTGTAGTCATAATTATAATACAATGGACTTGTGTAATTAGTATAATATCAACACACATTGATGTACAAGTAGAACTTATTTACATTCGTGAACTGTTTTTATGAAGAGCAACTTTATTACGGTAAAAATGAAGCTACGGCTACTGAAAGTAATTGTATTATAAACAGTTGAGAGATGTGTTGTTTCAGGTAACATCTATATTGTGTTAAGTACAATGTTCAATAAGAAATCAGTTATGTATCTCAACCCATTCACAAGAATAGCGTGGAAAATCGAATTCCTTTAAACATGTAATTGATATCATACTTTTTTATCCATGAAATAAATTGATTTATTGAACAAAACTTTTCAAAAATTGTGTTTTGACACTTTCTCAACGCCTATAGAATTAGAATTTAATTTCAAACTCAGCGTCCATTCAAGTCTTAAAATATAAATTCATTACAGAAGGATTTCTAATTTCTAAATATAAATTTGACTGTTATTATCTGACATGGACGAAGCTTTTAACAATAGTTAGATGCTAACGTAGATTTGTATAATATAAATAGTTTACAACATTGTCATTGACCTATTTTCTTTTCCAGAAGGGAAAGTGGAGGTGACCAAGGAAGGGCAGAAACTCTGCACAATGGGACCAGCCAAAGTGTTTGGCGAACTGGCGATCCTGTACAACTGTACTAGAACAGCCAGTGTGAAAGGTAAAACATCTCCTTCCTATTGGTCAATCTTATTATCACCAATATGCTGATGACTTCACCCTGGCAATCTGCGGGCAACGCACCATCCCAGCTACACTAAAACTTCCCTAAATGTGCAGTTGGAATCACAAATAGGTCGTTGTAAAGAGGTGTCCAGGACTGCCTAATCCGAGTTAAAATTAGTGGAAATACTGCAAAGATAGCAGGATTATAAAAGGGGCGTTGTATTAAACGGCATCAGCAACCAATTCCATGTCCAAGCTTTGCGAGCCTTGTGCTATGTAGTCTTTCAATTTTAAAAATGAATCCACATCTCGACCGAATTGCCTTAATCTGTAAATGTAGTCAACAACATGAACTTATTTTTCTCTGCTCGATTGTTTTCTTTTTAAATTTTTTTATTGGCATAAAGATAGGTGATACATGCAAGTAATACATATATCTTCTTACAATAGTTAAGTCATAAGACAAACAAGTATATAGTTCTACACAATTAACTTTCCTCACTGTAAGGTGCAAGGAGAAGACGAAAGGAAGGAAGGCAATAAAGAAGAGAGAAACTGGAGAATAGAAAAAGAAATATTGTGTACATTTATAATTTCGATAAGACATATAAATATATATTGCAAATATCAGCATTTATACAAAACAAATATGATAACCACTATATACAGGTATACTCATTTACAAAAATATGTACATATACATAGATACACATATTCATATATACACATACATATATGCACGTATCTACATATGTACAGATCGCTCCGGTGGCCTAAATGGTAAGAGCGTCCGCTTCGAATGCAGAAGGTTGCGGGTTCGAACCCGGTCGAGTCATACCAAAGACTTATAAAAATGTTACTAGCAGCTGCCTTGCGTGGTGCTCAGCATTAAGAGGTTACTATTCGGACTGGTCGGCCTGGTATCAGGATAATGTGACTGGGTGGGACATGATGTTATATGTCTGCGACATGATGCCCCAGTGCTGGACGTCACCATAAACTGCCACACTGCAGACATCGTAGCGATATGACTGAAAAACTGTTAAAGCTAAATTAAAAATCCAAATCACACACACACACACGTGCGCGCGCGCGCGCGCGTGCGAAAAATAGAGTGTGAGAGAAAATGAGTTATTTTATAACAGTCCACACTTCATTCAGTGATCACATTATTCCACCTACATAGTAACTATTATTTTCCTATAAATTATATTTTCACAGGATTCCATTTAGTAATTAACTTTTGTATTTTTGGATCCCTCAGGTTAGACCTATTAGCTTCAAATGCAAATGAAATATAAAACCAGAGTAGAGCTCATGCAGCTTTGATTTTTTTCTTTTGAAATTTCGATCTAAATATAATATATTTCGCTAGTAATAATACTAGATTAAACAAAATGTGACTGGCAGGATTCATTTAAATCTCAAAACAAAATAAGATGTTCAGAAATCTCACAATCCACTCCAGTCTCTGTTCTGAAAAAAGGTAAAATCCGATCCCCTAAAATGTTTCAGTTGCAAAATAAATGTTTCATCCTTTCTTCCTCACTATTACAAAAAGAGCACCCTTTATCACTATTACAAAAAGAGCACCCTTTATCACTATTACAAAAAGAGCACCCTTTATCAGCTACAAAACCAGTGTTAAATAATAAACTATTTGTAGTCAGTATGTTGGGGTTAATTCTAAAAAAGAGCCATGATAATTTTGTATCCAAAGTATTTTTATACGAGTCAATTATACCTTATTCCACCAAGTTCTGTCTTTTGGAATGTTGAATTTAATGAAGAAAGGTTCTTACGCTTTGAGACATGACTTGATTAAACTGTTATATATCTGTCTGCATCCTTATCGATTCCTGAGTAGAATTTCAATATTCTTGGTGACAAAGGGTTCCAGATTTTTTCTTCATGTTGCAGATTTAATCTTTTTAAATATAGTCTAACTGCACTTATAATAGCATACTGTTATATAAAATTCCCTATATTCATTTTCCTTTGGCAATAATAATTCTCTCCTTCTGTGTTACAGATAAAATCCCTTTTTTGGATCCTTGATTTATTGAATTTATGCAAAAAAAATGCCCTAAATCTGTCTAAAAGAATTTATAAAATTCAATAGCGAATCCAACACATCCTGGACTGTTATCATTGTTCATGTTCTTTAGGCATTTTAAAGCTTTCAAAAGAGTGATTTCCCCCTCTAATTGCTTTGATTCATTTTGAGCCCATTTAGGAATCTCAAATGTCCCCAATAATATATCATCCATTTTTATTGGACTTATATTATTATCTTGCTTACTAAATAATGTATCATGTAAGTTTTTCACCTTATTTAAAATCTTGATCAGTGATTATTTGCCCTGACTCGTCTTTCACTTTTGTTATTGTTTTGTTCATGCCTTTTTTTCAAAGTTTAACAAATATTTTCTTGGGGTTTTTTTTTCTTTCTCCTTCTTCTACACATTTATTTTTTGATCGTACACTCATCCCTTTTATGTCTTCTTTTTCTTTATTCTTCAAGCAGAAATTTCAAATTTTCAATTACATCCGAACTCAATATGTTAAAATTTGTTTTAAAACAATTTCCAAACAGACAAATTCCTTTAACAGTTCTTTTTCCTCTTTTTCTTTTCCTTTATTCCATAAGAAGAATGTTCTAATATGAGGGCGCGGCTTTCTAATTAAACGATTTCGAAGAATAACTGAACATCCATATTATTTTTAGAAGTAGTATACAGTAACCTTGATTATTTTAATTTCTTCTTTACCTTTACAACATATGCTTTGTCTTTTATCAACGAGTTATTGAATTACCGGAATTCAGGTCCCTTTTTAAATTGTGTAAATTGGAAGGTGAGAATCATCGGGGAATGGTCAGACCTAGAGTTGGGATGCATGTGTGTGTTATTTATAACAATAAAACTTGAACTCTCTTCGGTTGTCAAGAAAAAGTCTAAACGTGCCATTTCAAACGGAGATTTCTGAATCCAAATATACTGTTTAATCTTAGGGTTATAAAGTCTCCACGAATCGTAGAGATGCGGGTCTTTTTCAGATCCAATACTCAGTCGCTTGCTTTAGGGGGCGCTCACCAGGTATTATGGAATTTTGAGAGAGTGACGTATGTAAGGTGAAGTTGTTTGCATTTAAAACATGCACAGTGGAGAGAATGTTGGCATACCTCTATGCTACTTTCATGTAATGTGGCTGATATTTCTTTGGATATTGTACTTTTGGAAATTGTAAATGATCTTAGCACACTGCTAACTAAAATGACTGCTCCCTTTTGCTCCAAAAATCGGCCTGAATTTGTCTAAAGTATACTATCCTTAGTAGCTATTAAAACAGGGAAAATGAATTTTGCCAGACTAGACAATACCAGCTTCTGAAAGTGCAATAAATGAATTACCAAATATATAAAATGTTAAAAAAGTTATCGGCTCTTTTTTTCACAATTTACCTCTGAAGTTCAGGAAGTGAAAATGACCAAGTGAAGCTAGCACTTATTTGAAAGGTGCACATCTGGAGTAAGGCTAATCTGTATACTCTATAACCCATATTACACCCATCAATCATACACCAAAATAAAGGGAATTAAAGGTTCTTTGAACAATACCTAAGATATACAAGGTCTTTTTTAAATAGCCAGCATAACTAGTGAGGAAACCCGGAGAAATTCTTTTTCTTTAAAATTCTAACCCTATGCAAAATACGAAACTGAAACTGTAGAGTGCCCTATGCAAAATACGAAACTGTAGAGCGCCACCTTAGGATTATTTATTATTCTGTTATTATATACATCCATATCACAATCTGGAACTAAGTTCCAGTCGGCACAAATGACGGTGGTAGGATTTTCACACTCCTTGATACATGACAGACTCAACTACATCGAAAAATGTTGGAGAATCCTCATTTAGGCATTGCATATTTATAAGTGTTATTTGGTGATAATAAACTTCCATATCAAAAACAATTATATTTCCTTTGCTACCCTTGAATCGTCTTGAAACTTTGAGATCTATATTATTTGCGAAGTGTATTACCACTCCATGAGATCTGCTTGTACGAGAAGTTAAGTAACATTTATATCTCCACTCTGTTTCCACATATGGTTAGATTGCTTCTGCGAAATGGGTATATTGTAATCAGTATATGGAACATCTTATTTTCTTACAAATTCAAACACATCTTTTCGTGTTTGCCTATCTCCTAGTCCCCTTAACGCCATTTTTCAGCACAAGATAGGCTATACATGGCGTCCAGTATAAATGGTGGAGGAAGAACCCGGGAAAAGCCCGAAAAGAACCGCCGACCCACGAGAAGCTGCCGGTAAGCTTTCGCACATACCCACATTGGCCCGAGACTCGAACCCACACAGACAGAGGTGAGATGGCAGTGATCCGTAACGGTGAGCACTTTAGTGCACTCGGCCACTCGGGGCCCCGTGAAGCATGGTGAATTTATATATACATATACACACATACATACATGTACATACATTTGCACATACACATTGCTCGATTGTTTTTGTCTATTTATAGAGAATTGATTGTCTTCATAATGTCATGCAAATAGTTATGGGGAATGCAGTTTTACCTAATAGTAACATTGTCCAACAGCTAGATTGCTGCTAACCCATTTTCAATATTCATGCTCAAAAACGTCGTTTTTTTTTTTTTTTCTCTCTTCTCCATGTGCGTATGCGGAGGAACAATGCCATAATAATTGTCTCTTTTGTTCCTTTTTACCTGATTTGACATATGTGCACTTATTTAGGCGCATGTTTAGAAAGTGTCAGTAATTATCACTGATAGGAAGTTTTCGCTAAGGTTGAAAAACTTAAATCTTCTCTTAGTCGGCAACTGCTTCCACGTTGAAAAAAAGAACTGAGAGGTACAAAGTAGGTTGAGAATGAGATGGGGAGTTTTATTTTATAGTCAAGATAAGAAGTATTGAATGGTTTGCTTTATCATCAAATATATACCTATAAGTACACAGCATGTGAGGGTGATATACATCAGATGCTTTGGCCCATTTTTGAGATGAGCCACGTGAATATGCCATGTTTATCTAATAGAATAAACGAGAAACCAAATAAAACACCATGGTTCTGAGGAAACGGACAGTTTTACATCCGAATTTACGACATGTCAGCAGCAACGAGTCAGCTGTTTGATAATTGTTAGGCTGTTGATAACCTAAAAAAATACTCCTGTACATATAATATTTATTCACTTTTCATCTGTATTTCATTAACACTTCAGTGATGTTGGAGAAAATTTTGAACAATTTCTGATATAATTTAAAATCACATTGCATACAGTGACATATATGTTTACTGCTGATTAAAGATACTGATGGTTTTTCCAAACCTGCCCAAGTGGTCCTACTGTAAAAAAAAAAAAAATACCAACAAAAAAACCCCCACCACCATGCTCAGATTTTCTTGTTTCCAAATCGCTTCCTGACGGAGAGATGCTCTAAATCTTTTTATAAACAGCTGATATCTGTTCTGACTTCAGAATTCAGGAAGGAATTGATATCAACTGTTCACTCACGTACTGCTTTCTTTCATTTTACACCTATCTGTGTGACGATGTATATGTTGGGGTGGGGGTGCTCCGAGTATTTTATTTAAACTATCATAGAAGTCCCACCAAGGCTCTATTTAGTTGGAAGTTAAATTTAGTGAAAGATAGATGTAAAGCTCCGAGTACCAGTCAGCAATGCCGACGCTTAGATGGTTAAATACACAAAAAGGCTGAAATTCAATGAATAACAATTTAATAACAATTCAATAATCAAATGACTCAAATTTCCAATTACACTCACTCCGCTCGACCCTTAATAAGCCTATTGCATCACTTGATTAGCAGTGTGAGATTGATTTCCACCTATCCTTATATTTCTACTCATCTGTTGTATCCTTTCTCTCTCTTATTTCTCCCACTTCCTTCTCCTCTACCTCCCCGACCTTTCTCCAAATTCCTTCTCCTCCTCCTCCTCGACTTTCTCTAGACTCCTTCTCCTCCTCCTCCACTTTCACTACACTCCTTCTCCTACTCCGCCACTTCCTCTCCCACGACTATTCCTCTGTCGACTTCGACTGTCTCGGCTACAGTCTCAGTTCCGTCTCCAACTCTTGAAGACTTGGAACCCAATTGAACCGGAAGTTCTCTGTCCCCTAGAAAAGCTTCCTGTGAAAACACAAGGACGGTACAATCTTTTCCTTAGCCCTCTCATCTCACACTACATACAGCCTATCATCAGATAACGGCTATTAAATTTCTTCGGTCACGCATTCGTTCATCGATATACCCATACGTTCTTGTATGGTAAAACAAACGTCATAATACAGCACGGCATTAATTACTTCTTATACATACATCAGTAAATTCCGTTACTTCAGTACATATTCCAAATCCCGTTATACTAAACAGTATCACAATAATCAGACGCATTTCTTTACCTTACAACTCATACACAGTACGCAAATATTCAAATATCCATGCTCTGATATATGCATACGTCCATAGTAACTAATCTTGCATACTTCAACCATGTTTCCAAATTCACAATTCAAGCATTTGTAAATTCTAACATAACGCATTAATAAATGCACTGGTTTACATCGACGTAACCTAATAGAGAATTACAAAATTAATTCTGACCACAAGCTAACAACCTACATAATTCCGCTTCGCATCTAAAAATTCTCTACGTAGGTTCGAGCCCATTTCTCAAATACGCATGTAAATGAAACACTACAAAGGTAATTCTACATACTAAACGATCCTAGTGATTAAGTATACATACTACAAATAATTACAATTATGATGCCGTAATATTCTGCAAAAATCGAACAAATAGCGTACTGACCCTTTCGAAGTTTTGTCTTTCCTTAGAATTTACCTCTAAGTTTTGCTGCCAAATTACGAGTGGCTTCTTTTCTCGGAGTAAACACGGTTGATCTGCAATACTTCCAGGCGAATACTAAATTCTCTCTTATGAGTTCTGAAAGTATCATTTGGGTCTGAATTGTAATCACACCCTCTATCTCAATTCCGATTGGATATTGCAGTAAACTTATCCAATTAAACTTAGCGGACAACGTTCCTTTCGCTCTCTGTCAACGTGGGGATGGATAAGAACACGCCCCGCTCACCCCGTGGACTTCCTTTTGATCCTTGAACTAAGCTTTAACACATAGATGTGATAACGGCAAACCTTTGTTAAGTAGTGCGATCTATCGCCTTTGCCGATTCAAGTTTCCGGTCTTTGGCTGGTCATGGTAACCTTGCGTGAGAGTTCAACACTAACCCCGCGGCAGTTTTTAGACATCAAACACATGGCCGCGGTAATATTCTCAAGACAGGTAGATTATAGCTTATACATGACTTTATAGCTGGGGCTTAGCAAACGTGACAATCTGTAACGGCGAGAATTACCCCAGTCATTACAGCTGAACCAATCAGCACTGCATTTTGAAAAATCTAATTTATTACTATGAATAATTACAAGAATATAAAATTTATTTAAAACAAACCTATTTGGTATTATGAAATATTTTGATTGCAAAACGAGGATTTAGTTGTAACTAGCTAACTGTGGAACCGATAAAAAGTCTCATATTTCATTAAATGATATTTATTCAGTTCCAGCACTTTTGAGGATCATTCATACCCTAAGGCACAATACTTTTAATTATGCGTTGTAAACGCCCACTCCTCCTTCCGTACACGTTTCTTGGCCTTAAATCAAAGGAAGACAATTTACGATAGCAAGAGTAAATTTGATGCATCAAGCATTAAATGCAACAGAGATATGTTCATGGTGCAAAATAACTTAAATATGAAAGGTCCAGTAAAATTTAGAGAACTCAAACATTATTCCTCCGAATATATGACATAAATCGAATGTCCCCCCTCTGTCCCGGCGTAAAGCTTTATCGAAACAGTGAATAACTCAGACTGAAAAATTGGACCTGCAGCACTTCCAGTTATCCAAGTTTTACTGTATTTGATTATGACAGAAACACGTATACGAAACTTTGCTCATTCTTTCAGCGTTGAGAAAAATGTCACGCATTTATGTATAAATTTAAAATTTATCGTAAGTGCGCCCCTTGAGTTGTTTTACGCTTTAACATCTAAGTGTTGACCTACATTGGAGATTACTGATTAGAACTATTGCACGTCACATCTGCTTAAAGTCAAAACATTTTAGAGTTTTTCGTTTCATTTTCAAGGTGAAACGTTCATATCGTATTTTTTGGCGAAAACGGTAGTTACTAACGGGTTGGAGGATAGGCTTCCTTAAAAAGTAACGGACATTACCAAATGTTTCTGAAATATTGTTTTGTTTTAATCTGCATAAGGTTTAATTTGTACAACTGCTGTGGAAACCTATTTAGACATTATTATCACAGGATATAACTCAACTGTGTTCTGTAGGTTTAGTCTCTGCTTTCGGTTTTCCGTCTTTTTAATGAGACATAATTTTAGTCAGACGTGTGTGTTTTATGTGACGTTTGTAAACAAAGAAATACACCATACCAGTCAAACGTTAACTGATTCTCAACTGCTATGCCAAATATAACCATAACTTTATTGATATGTAAATCAAAGAATACAAACTTTTTAATCCAGCATCGCTGTAGTTTTCTTATATCTCACTATTTTGTGTGAATAAATTCGATGAGCAAAGGAAAGAACTTCAGCAACGATGCATAATGGGTCTTGATCACAATGTTCAATAGCACTACGTGGCGCCAAAACAGTTAAACTAATATTTTATGATAACGTGTATGACTTGAAAAATGGCAGCCTCCTCGCTGATCATATTTATTCAGAATATATCGGTGTCTTGAGGCTAGTTTGACCCCTGGGTCATCACAACATTCGTACATCGTCTCCACGCATTAGCATTTGAGCACGCTGATTGGATCCCAACCATATATCTATTGATTGAATTCCAGTCAAAAACGGGAAAAGAACCAGACTGTGCATGGCGGTTCAGAAGCGCATTATTGTGACGTCATCTATGCATTATGATGTATTCCACTTGATTCCATGTATAAAGTGCAAGTCACGTGGGTCATGTAGGCATTCAACACCGATTATTTCAGTAATGGTTGTCATTTTTTATAGTTTGATTCTACATACCTTTGAGTGGCAAGGATTCACCTCATTTGGATTTGTATACATCCATATTCCTTTGGAAGCTCATTATTTAGACTCCCCAATAGCAGTGCCGGATTACCAATAGGCAGAGTAGGCACCGGGTTATGGGTCCCACGCCTTTTAGGGGCCCCGCGACAACGGATCAAAATAATATTGAATTGATTTGATCTTAACGTATTAGGAGATAATTTGCGAGGGGGAGGGGGGCGAGATTCCGACTGCCTAGGGGTCTTAACAGGGTTTAATCCGGCACTACCCAATAGGTGCATACGGCAAAATCAGTGTTAAAGTACGTAGACATTTTTGGACGAAATGAACTTAAAGGTGTGACCCAGTACAATCTGGATTGAATATCGCGCGCTGTGATATCACAATGAAAGCTACGCATATTAATAAAGAAATTCGTACTAACCTCGATTGTGACGATTCCACTCGACGCGCTCTTTTTTTTGACCCAAGCTTAGTACATGGCCACCATTGTAAAAGTCCATAGCGATCGATAACTTTCGTCTGAAAGTTTCTTGATGACAGTTAAGATGCAGAGCATTCAATAATTATGATTGAATAGACTTTGGTTAATGAAAATTAGTGTTACATTTTAAAAGAACGATTTATAAATGCGCATACATGATCCATGTGATATGTACTATAGTAAAGGTCACACAGGTCACCTTGGTATTCAACACCGACTATTTCAGTAATGGGTGTCATTTTTTAGAATTTGATTCTACATACCTTTAAGTGGCAAGTATTTGCTTCATTCGGATTCTTATACGTCTACATTCCTTTGGAAGGTCATTATTTAGACGCCCCGAGAAGTGCATACGGCAAAATCAGTGTTAAAAGATGTAGCCATTTTTGGAAGAAATAAACCTAAAGGTGTGATCCGGTACAATCCGGATTGAATGTTTCGCGCTGTGATGTCACAACGAAAGCTACACAGATTGGTAAACAAATTCGTACTACCCTATATTGTGACGATTTCACTCGAAGCGACCTTTTCTTGACCCATGTTTAGCACGTGGCCACCATTGTGAAAGACCACAGAGATCGATAATTTTCGTCTGGAAGTTTCTTGATGACAGTTAAGGTACAGAGTATTCAATAATCAGCATTGAATAGACTTTGGTTAAAGAAAATTGGTGTTAAACGTTTAAGAAAAAACAATTTATATTAAATTTAAAATGAGCAAATGTGCATACATGACATGTGTGACTTCTACATATCCTCAGCCATGTGCTTGATCACTGTAAGAGAAGAATTTCTGGATTTTCTTCTTAAGTATTTCTCAAAATGTTCCCATTATGTACTGTAAGCCATTCCATAGAAAAGACTGAGGCAAATGCTGTCTAGATTGCGTGTCGTGCAGTTATCAAAGCGCGGACTTGTTTTTTCCAGGTGGCATTTAACCGCCAAATTAATAGCGTTGTGACAGTGACATTATCGTACCAAAGGGAGGTAAAACACTGTCAGGTGTGTGGAAAAATCTTCGTCAGCCGTAAGTTTGTCGTGAAATCGGATCAGAGTTGACCATAGGAAAAAAAGAGCCGAAGATCACCAATCATTTGAAATGATTTCGGTTTTCTACTCTTTAGCATTTAACCATCAAATTAAGTAGTTAAAACAGTCAGTTTGGAATAAACAAACAAATTATTTTGACGCACAACAGTGACCAATAATAGAAGAAATATGATAGAAACAATAAAATTTAGTATAGTTCCCTTTGCTTTAGGCTATCAATCCTCACGTGCCGCATTGCGACACATCTCCAGTATCACTCGCAATTTCAGTCGGTGACAACTTGAAAAGTCAGTAATCGATGTTTGTGATCGAAACAGGTAAAATACGTTCTTTTGAACGGCACTGAAATTAATAAAATTAAGTTTGCACACTAACTTCCAGTCAGTAAATAATTCCAAAAGTGAGTGTTGGCAGGGCACATTGTAGTCTATTAAATCTGACTTCTGTTGCTTTCTGTTGATTTTAAGGGCACTTTCAACATCTTACAGGTTTTAACACGCCAGGAAACGGGGCCTAAGTTCATTTCTCAAAGACACACCTAGACAACCGACCCGGGGTTGGTCTCGGCGAGGAACAAACCCGCGACACAACTGAGTTACCGCGACCTCCTTATTAAATCTGAATGAAGACACCTTGCTACATTTGCAAAAACAAAACTTAACAGCACTCTGTGCAGGCTTTTAGCATTACCACGTAAATGATATCGTTCTTATCGACATTAACACGTAGAATGATATCGTTCTTATCGACATTAACACGTACAATGATATCATCATCTCGACATTACCACGTACAGTGATATATTTCTTATCGACATTAACACGTACAATGATACCGTTCTTATCGATATTACCACTTATTATATGCTCATTTTTTTTTTTCTCCGTTAACTTTACATTGTCAGAATCTAGCAATATTTTACGATACTGCACTCGCGCGTAAATTTATATTGAACTCACGTGTGCCCGGTAGTGTATTAGGAACAACTTTGTAAACAAATCATGTACACTCTCGTAGTTTTGGTTGATTAAATTTGTTTCTGAATGAACTAAAGGAGATGTTTCGCGGACTGCCACATACCAGCTGCTTTGGCAGGTTCTGCGTTAACTTTTTTGATAAAATGTTTCAGATTTAGGCTAGCTATATAGATGCCAGACAGGGTCCTTACAAATAACATGCAAGTGACAAGGCATAAACTGTCTTCTTTAGCTGGTAATAAGAATGGCAAAATATATACTTACAGTTTTACATCCTGAATTTCCTCAAAACGTACTTTCTTAGTTCTACAAATCCGAATTACATGAGCCATGTCATGGGTTCTCAAGCCTGATTGCACGTTTCGAAATTGTACTGTAATTTCGACTATATTCCAAATGTAATTACATCCTCCTTACTGCACTCAAAATGAAATAAACATTAAATTCCATAGCGTCTTTTCGATAATTGCAATTGAAAGACTTCAGATTTTTCCCACATTATGATTTCAAACATTCAATGACAGAACAGAAACACACTTGCAGAAGTCAACACGCTTCTCCCTCGCTGCTTCAATCCAATGTATTTCATGTAGAATTGGCACAGCCGCTGCTGAAATCCGATGTACTTCATGTAGATAAATCCAGTCCATAATCACGAAATTTCGTCGACTCGAAAAAAATACCAAAATCTATTCATTCCAGATCAAATGGAAAAGTTGTTGCAATGCACATTCATTCACAATATGACTCCAAATTTCAATTTTAAGTAGACCAAAACGCCATTTTCTTTCGAAAGTTATGTATAGCGCGCGACTAGGTTCAAATTGATCTGGGCGGAATTACGTGCGCATTAATAATGTTATTGTGTAATGACGAATCTGCGCTTGTGTATTTAGTTTCGAATACAGCATAAATTCAGTTACTTTGTTCTTGTAATGTATTTTTCTTTATATAATTAATCTTTGGGTAGAATAAGAAAATAAGCATATAATAAAAAGGTTGCTGCATTTGTATGGGAAAATATGAACTCGTTTTGTCGGATGGATATACAGCACTCCCAAGGTCGTGCTGTACATCCATCCGAAAAACTCGTTCATATTTTCCCATACAAATGCAGTAACCTATAAGTACAATGATTTCATTGTTATCAACATTACCATGTACAATGATATCGTTCTTATCGACATTACCTCGTACACTTATATGATTCTTATCGTTATTACTACGTACAATATCATTCTTATTGACATTATCACGTACAATGATATCATTGTTATCGACATTACTACGTACAATGATATCGTTCTTATCGATATTACCACGCACAGTGATATCATTTGTAGCTGAACATGAGTGTGTTGTATTCATTTTTTTGTTTTGTTTAAAGTTAAGTCAGGGCACTCCGGTTCATCTCAGAAGAG
Organism: Megalonaias nervosa; assembly: GCA_016617855.1. Lineage (NCBI taxonomy): Eukaryota > Metazoa > Mollusca > Bivalvia > Unionida > Unionidae > Megalonaias > Megalonaias nervosa. The sequence continues at coordinate 37,545 of JAECUM010008726.1, read as the reverse complement.
AATAGTGTCGGAAGGTGTCTGTCTCATGTGATTTCGGTACGTTGTGGCCCTAGCTCAGTTCAATGACAACGATCGGATTCATCTCGAACGAACAAACGAAGTAGAAGAAATGATACGTCCGCACTGCAACAGACATTTACTTTTCTCATGACTCGTATTAATCTGGGCGGGCCACAGCGAGCTTTAACTTGTGAACGCATCCCTGTAGAATATTAAACACAAAAAAAAAGAGTAACAACAGCTGATGTCGAAAAAGTATTCTACTTCTAAAGTGTTTCATGTCAAACCAATGTAATTAAATTATATGTATACTGGAATATTGACATCGTTTCTTAGGTGATTAAAAATATCTTATAGTTTATTGGCATATGAATTTCAAGCCGACCTTAGTTCAGATCGGAAGATTGAGGTCTGTACAAGTTACATTCCCCACGATGGTCATCGCTCAGAGCGAAATGAAGCGTGTGTGTTCAAAATCTTTCTTCAAAAAACAATCTGTTAATTTCTGGCCTTTCTTTGACCTTGTTCACATTCCAGAAATCGTTCTGCCCACTCACTGATGTTTTGTAGACATTAAGTATTTGGATTTGTTGAGTTTAAACGGAGCAAAATATGAATTTGGCACACAACAATGTATCTGCATTCACTGCTTTCCAAGTCACAGAGAAAGTGTCTGCAAATCGAACTCCACCTAAGATCTGTTGCAATATTTCGATATTTTGTCAGGGGCAATTGTTCTTTTATCAGATTAGTTCCATTAGCGAGGACTTTTTGTAGAATATCGCTTACGGTATTTCTGACTATATTTGGATTTTTGTGAGAGGTAGATGTACTGCTCTCTAATGTAAAATTGCACACTTGGGAATCATTTATACTGTGACCTAAGGAGTAAAAGAAAGATACTGAAAAACCTCAATTTGAAGAAAATTTTTTTGTATATTTAGTATAATCCGGAACTAGGTTTAACCATAGAATAAAAATTCATTCAGTTATATCATCAATATTCATCTAAAGTTATAATCGTTGAAGCTTATCTTGGAAAACTCAAGCCACGAGTTATGTACGATTCTAGAGTTATGTGACATTTCAAGCCACACGTTCTCTAAGTTTCTAATGTTATATGAAACATTGGTTTTTTTTGTTGTTGTTGTTTAAATCTCCTTCTGGACATTTGTCCAAATCTATAATTCACTTGATTCAATATGAAGTTAAATTATCATAACATTGCACATATAAGCTTCAGAGCATGAGCTAGCTTGAGCAATTCTTACTGGCTTCTTTGAATGGAATTACTAAAGCTCGTATGAAGAAAATGATATGCTTCGAGAGTGAATAGGACTCTAGAAATACGTACCATTTAAATTTGTTTGGCTCGGTGTGAATCATTGTTATAGGTATATTTAAAAGGAAATTTACCAGGCAGATAAACACCATTTTGTGAGATCAAGTGGTTACTGAGACTGCAGGGGCATACACCTCACCACCACCCTGGTTTATCAAACACTTTCCAGACTTTGAATATCTCCTTCTTACTGACGGAACGAGACTACTACGGCACATCCACCATATTGTATAGAACTGAATGATAAATTTGTAGTCTGGTACATTCATCTTCAGTACGTTTCTTATCGTAATGAAGAAAGCAGATAACGGACGTACGAGTCTAGCCTGTTGACCATATACAGACTAAACATTTTCATCTCACAAAACCGGTGTTAAGTGGAAACATCAACACCTGATCGGTATGATTTATTTATTAAATACTCCAAATCAGAAAATCTGATTCCATGGTTTAAAAAATTGATAATTTTCGTCACCTATGTAAACACTTATTTCGTTTATTTTGTTCATTCAACTTACTAGTTTGAAGACTGTCAGTCCTGCTAGGACGCTTCATTCCAGAAAATGGATCGGAGAAAGGACCTATTGAAATTCTTCGACGTCAAAATAGCTGATGAAAAAATAGAGAATATTTTTATCTTACAAGATTTCGAAGATCAGAAAAGAAACCAGGGAGATACAGTTTTATTAACTGAGCTCTGGATTGCAATCACGAAAGTCTAATGTTATTTATTTTGTGTTTATAGTGGCATAAACTGTCAGTAGACGAACAAACTGTTCTCCAAAACGTTCTTCTAAACTTATTTTCTGACGTTACCGGCGGCGAACAATTGTACGACAATAGACACAGTGGAAGACGATCTGGCCATTGGAAAGTCCGGACATCTGGCGGCACACAGTAAATATATTTCGATTATGTAGACCGAACTTGTACCAAGAAGGCAAGTCGAATCCCTCTATCTACTGCATCGAGTTTTCCAACAATTAGTGTTAGCAATTCGTCCCTGAACTGATCACCTATCAGTCCACGGGTTGTTAAAGTTCTATGTCCGACATGACCACTTGTCAGTCCACGGGCTGTTCAAGTCCCATGTCCGGTTTTAACGCTTGCGTGCAGATTGTCCGCTACTGACTTTGCCCCTTGCCACTTTACGGTCATTCTTCGTCCAGGCCAGTAATATCAGAAAATAATACAAAAGTGGCAGAAAAGAACTTGCTGGACTACCAGTAGTCCACGCTGTATGGTGAAGCGCCCAGTCCGTCAACGAAATATGTCCGTCCGTATGTCCTACCTATATAACTCAAATTGGGCTTGTGTCTCAGAGACTCTGGATTTTTCGTATTATAATTCAAAAATATACTGCTGTGGGATAGATACATCCTACCAGGTGGTAAGAATTTATAGGCAGGACTGAATTTTCGCCTGATTCCTGGCAACAAATTCTGGTCCCATGAGTTGGATTTTACTAGTCGCAAACCAATGCGTATGACAAATAATTGCTTTCATATCGCACTAGGACATAGTGTTGGAAATAAAGATGGCGTATTATCGGTACGGACGTATTTTTAGAAATACAGCTAATTTTAAATTTTACGTTATTAGAAAGAGCATACAAACTGAGTTGATAAAAAAAAATTGATAAAAAAGGACTGCCGTTTATTATTCATAACACCATACACATATTAACATCGTCTGTAGTGTCACCGACTGCATTCATGTGGGATTAAGACAATACTTCATATGCACGTTTTAGTATAGGAAAGTTCTATCCATAGGTTATTATTCTTCGTTGGAGCGAGCAAAATTGTGATGCCGATGGAAGAATTTTCATGTCCGTCATCGATACTTAATGAAGAATTATTTTTCTCATATTCCTAACCAAAAAATGAAGGCAGAAGTCAAAGTGACATACTGTAAATACTAAAGCAACTTTAAAATAGCAAACCAGCCGTTGGAAATTCCCCACCTTAAGACAGAGTATAAAGTGTTCGGTTTAAAATTCAGTGTAAACTTTAAATTTCTTACTAACATACTTCAGCGTTTATAGAACAGTGCCAGCAACCGTTGAAGTAATGACAATTCACAGCATTTGAACTTGTGTTCTGAAGATAGTTTGCGAAATGATAAAAATGCGAACTGGTCAAAACAAAGATAGTTTGCGCAATGATACAAATGTGAACTGGTCAAAACAAAGTCCACTAATAGCTCTAAGATTTATTGTGACAAACAAAAATGTGTTGCAATTAATGTTTAACTGCATTATTCCAAATGCATGCTCAAGTGATGGTGAGAATCAGTGAGTGTTATGGGGCGCCAATGCCATAAGAAATTCACTCAAATCAAATGGTGTCCGGTATTGAACTATTGAAGAATAGATCAATCGGTTTGGTTAAATGTTTCGTTCCATATCTTTGCATGCTAACAATTCAGTACAATTTAACCATGTTGTACAGCTGGTTTTGGAAATGACTTAATTTGTAAATGATATAGCTGTTATTGATAAGGAACAAATATTTAATATAGACTTTGTTCTAAGTAACACCTTTCCCACCTTGTATGTCTTTAGCTCTTCCTCTTTAATTTGTTCAGTCTTTTAATTCCTATTGAATGTCCTCAATTTGTTGTCCTCATCTATTTGTTCTAACTGTTGTAAACTGAGAAATCTCTTTAATGTTGATTTCTGTCCTAAAGTTTGTAAAAGAAATTATTTTTTCTTTGCAGTGTTGATTTCGATTGCCAGTGGCTTGTATGCCTCCTCTTTTGTTATATTTTGTCTGATTTAGCCACGTTTTCTTCCACAATATTTATCAAAATCGAGTTTTTATACATCCACCCTGTATCATTCCTCTAAATGTGTAAATCGCTCCAGGACAAACTGTCAAATTGCTTGCTGCTTTGAACCTGATAAATTCATCGCTGCTGTTAGGGCATTTGTTTTCGTTACTTCGCTATGTCAATTACACGTTCTTTGTCGATCGAGGTCAATAAGGTCACAGTTTAGGCACAACAACCGACTATTTAGGACGTGATTTTTTTAAAACAATAAACTGTCACCAAATATCACTAACTATTAATAACTAATTGTTACTTACCGTCACCTAAAGCCACTAAATGTAACTAAGCTGAATAAGAATAAAACAACAGGGAAACCATCTGTATAACGTAGCTGTATATGGAAAGTTACACAAATTTTAGTTAAACACGGATGCATAACGTTTCATCCCGGTCGTCGGGTATCTGTCCTCCAGCCCGTCATGGTCATTATACATGCAGTGTTCAAGGAACGACAACTGCAATAACCTACCGGTTCCTGTATCTTACACGCTTCAACTAAGTAATTAAATTTGCAGCTTTTTTTAAATGAGGGTAGATGAAACAGTAATCAATAGTCCCACCATTCTTACGGCATTATCTTTTTTTCTTTTAGTAGTTGTTGCTAGGTGTGTTCATTTATTTATTTGGCGGAAAAAAGTATCTGTAGTTTTATTAAATTTTACTATGGTCTAGAATGTACACATGCTTGCTTCTACGTCAGTTCTGTTTAATCTGGTTTTCACCGTTTCATTTCCTTTCTCACTTGGTGGTATAAACTACGTAGTCCCCTTTCTAAATATACTGATTTTGATAAGAATGGTCTGACCTTATGTATCGATGGGATATATAGCATGCATGCTGCCTTGTTGCGTAAGACTTGATAATTTTGTTATATAAAGAGATCGTTTCATAACGCCGCGAATGTTTTTATTTCTAATCATACTATGCGAGCGATGTAATTGAACATAATCACGTACGTAATTGTATATCATTAAATAACACGTGTTTTCAATAAAAATGCTTATCATATTTTGTAAAAAAAAATGTTTCATCCAAGACAATATAGTTTATGTTTTCAATAAATGGTTTGGCCTTTTACTTTGCAGTAATGTTAAATGAATTTAATGGTTTGGTAAGTGAAGATATGGAATGAGAAATTTAACTGAGCGGATTTGTCTGTCATTAAAGAGGTTGGTATTGGATACCTTTTGGTTTTGCCAGTTTGTATGCAGTAGGATTTCCTTGGAAGGTCATTTGATGAAGACAGCTGTTACGTGATGAAAGATACATTTTCTTGTCTATGGTGGTCCTCTACAGATATTATGAACTTTTGAGAGAGTGGCCGGTGTAAGATGAAGTTATTTACATCTACAACACGCACAATGTAGAGAATGTTGGTATACCTCTATATTGCTTTCATGTACTGTGTATGAAATTTCTTTGGATACTGTACTTGTGGAAACTGTACATGATCTAAGCACACACACTGCTAACTAAAATGACTGCTCCCCTGTGCTAAGAAATCAGCCTGAATTAGTCTAAAGTACACTATCTTTAGCATTTATGAAAACAGGGAAATTTAATTTTGCCAGACTAGACAATACCAGGTTGTGAGAGTGCAATGAATGAATTACCAAATATATAAAATGTTAAAAAAAAGTTGTCGGCTCTTTTTTCACAATTTACCTCTGAAATCCAGGAAGTGAAAATGACCCAGCGGAGCTAGCCGTGTTTTGAAAGGTGCACATCTGAAGCAAGGCCAAACTGTATACTATATAACCCATACTACACACATCAATCATACACCAAAATAAAGGGAATTAAAAGTTCTTTGAACAATACCTAAAATATACAAGGTCTATTCTAAATATCAGTCAGGAAAACCGTGGAAATTCTTTTTCTTTAAAAATTTAACCCAGGGATCGGCAACCTACGGCACGCGTGCCACAAGGTGGCACGTCAAGAGATTTTGTGTGGCACGCGAAGGGCAGCCAAAAATCTTGATTTTAACAATGTTACGCTCTTACTGGTGGCACGCGCTCCTTCATTTTGTACTTAATCCAGAAAAAAGTGGCGCGCTATGTAGATTAGTTTGCCGACCCCTGATCTAACCTTATGCAAAATACGAAACTATAGAGCGCAGCCTTTATCCAGCTAAATGGGCAGATCCAGTACGTCCGTTATGTATCTCTATAACCGTAGATCTAATTGGATGTTTACACACACGTCGTTCAGCAAGCTTTACATAGGTACGGAAAAGCCTAGTGTTAGACAAGAGCACAGCAACAGTTCTTGGCGTTAAGTTCATTTTAAAGAAAATAAATTATAAAATATATCCACATTTAAGACAAAAAAACGAGAAATAGAGGATCTAGTTTTCTTTTAGTGAATTTAAATTTAAAAAAGCTGTTGCTGGTTCTTTTCTTTAGTATTATCCGTGTAATAGGATGATCACTGGGTCAGGAACACCATTCATAGGACACCTGGCTATTCGATAATCTAGAGACAATACATTTTGTATACATAAAAAGAAAAAGAACGCACGCACACATGCATATATCATGCACTTTCTTTAGTACATACAGTTTAGATACACGAACATAAGTATACAATGTCTGTCTAGGTTGTATGTATGTATGTATGTACATTTAACAGCACCTCCACACAATAATGACTATCTGGTGCCAAGTCAAAGTACATTTTCTAAAATGTAAAAAATAAATAATTGCAGGAGATCTTTTGAAGGATAAACCCTTTCAAATAATGTAAGCATGAAGTAAGTCAAGATAAAAAAGGGCAAAGATATTATAATTCTGTAAAATGACAGATAACGGTAAATTCTTAAAATTTACGGTAAAAACGTGTAATGTAAATCAAATTCCCTAAAAAGCAGCAACAATTTCACCGTTGATACATCACCATAACGTTTCTTTATTGAGTTCGCATCAACATAATTGTGTCTCTCATGGTGGAGGTCGACACTCAATAAGAATATGTTCCTCTAGCAGTGGAATGCACTCTGGTCAACGTTCATCCTTAGGGAGGCAAGTATGATTTAGATATGTGTATCCGACATGCGTTCGGCACAATATCACTTCCTCTCTGCGATTTTATATATACTCGCTAATAGTGGGTTTTGATGTTCTGAAGCTTATTTCTTGTGTTTTCATTCCTCATATATTGTCAAGTATGAAGACCATGTTGATTTTTATATTATTTGAAATAAATATGCGGGATCTTCTATTCTGAAATGGGTGACTGCAGAGCAGCTTTGGCTGCTTTAAAGCACGATAATGCACACGCGAGAAAGGCGAATCTCACATGGCTTTCTCACAGGTGCAGACTGTGTCATGCACGTAGAGAAATGAGATAATACCAGTCACACTGTAATCCTTTCTCAGTTCATACTCTGCCCGACTGTCTGTCCGGTTCACGTTTGTTGTCGCCCTTATCTCTGCATACGACTTAGCACACACCGTGGACAAGGATTTCTTCAATTTCATTCTTACATTTTGTCGCTTTAAAAGCAAAGTTTAAATTTTAAGGTCAAACATTCGGTCAAGGCGGAAAAGTCGTATTTTCAATATTAAATGAAAGTTTAGTCATGTTCTTTGTGTCTGCTTTAGCTCTAACTAGCTGTAAACTAATGGTGATAGACAGACCATGTTTCCAAAGTATCATGACGAAAACGGTCTTATTTATTTACTGTATATTATCCATAAAGGCGGAAGAATAGTCTGTTCACTATGTTAACCTACAATAATAAATGAATTTTCTAGTTATATTCTTTGTTTCTGTTTTAGCTCTAACTGTTTGTAAACTGTGGGCCATAGACAGACCATGTTTCCAAAGCATCATGATGAGAACTGGCTTACTGAGACATTCAGAGCACATGGAGTTCCTCAGAAGGTGAGTAACAGTTCCATAAAACTATCTTAGCTATATTGTAATGATATCTTATCCGCTGAAATTAATACTCAATAAGTCTTGTTTGATGAGTATTTTTGAGCCGATTTACTCTATAACATGCAATAGTCCCCAAATGCCTAGAAATGGCAAGTATTAGGCGAGGCACTTTATTTCCACATATAGTACATTGTGGATATGGATACAAAGTTGATAATTGTTTTCGCACCAATTGATCCAGAATATGTTAATATATGTCGGGACATTTGCCATCACATCAGTAATGTTCACACGACGATAGAAGTATCGCCTTGGGAAAAGGACATCAATGCAGTCATTATGTGACGATTCCGAGACACCATGCCCCTTAGCCAAGGACAGGTCGATAATAAGTGATTTATAAAACACGTATGGACCATATATTCGGATTAATACAAAATGCAAGGAGGAAACAGAAATGGCCTTAGCGATGCTTAAAGGAGTTGTATCCCTTAGTATGTTACAGGTGTGGGGTGGGGGTGGGGAAGGGTGAATCCTAGTTTCCATTCACGTCGTTTGGATTTTTTTCAAAATGTTCATGACTTCCACTGTACATTATCTACATTGTTTAACTAAGTACGGAATTCAGGTTTAGATTAAAAATCTTTACGATAATCGTTCAAGGGTCGTTTCTTTTTTCTTTGCTTCACCAAAGGCACGTTTATTTTATTTTGTACTAGTTATGAGAAATACTGATCTAAATTGGAAGAACCTGTGCCTTGGCATTTTTTTTTTTTTTTTTTTTTTTAAATACATGCAATAAATGATGTTTAAAACAAGATAGGGTTCTAAAGTCGTTGTGAGGTTTATGAAATAAAACAAAATCCACGGCTATATTATATTTTTGGATCATTTTGATAAATATTATTATGACGTTCTTGTTTCATGTGACACAGTGTAAACTTTTTTTCCTTGTACGTGCTATTTATTTTTGAGAACTTTGCGGAAGCATTGCATCCACGGTATCAGATAACTGGAAATGCACACGGACAAGTTGTTACAGAGCCCCGAAAACAAATTTGGCGAAATCGACATATGCATATCGCGAAGTAGCTACTTAAATAAAACGGTTTACAGTTGTTTTTCCGCTTTTGTGTTTAGTTGCAGATTAGTCTAAATTTCACACTGTTAGACTAGTAAAACCTATGCCATCCAGCATAGCTCATGTTACGCATACTTTTTATGGAGATTTCTCCTATGCACATCAACCATCGACCTGTGACCATCCAAAAAATGGCAGTATGATGTATGAATTTATTTCCATATTTAAAACAGAATTTAAAATCTAAAAATCTAAATATCTAGTTAAAATTTAAATTGATTCAAGGAAATACTTTTAGTAATCTCTTTCTCTTCTATGAATAAACGTTGGTCGTGCATAGCTTACTGTTTGCTATCAAAATATGACTTTTTGCACCAGTCCAAAGATTCACCAATGCACTTGGAGGCAATTTCTATCGAACATGTAGCATCGAACACATCGCCATTTCTTCCTTTAGCGACTGTTTTTTGCTTGATATAACTGAAGAGCAACGTGGCATAGGTGGAGGGGAATAGGTGATAAAGTTTAGAAAATATCAAGAATAAAACATAACCTGCCAATCTGATGAATTCCCAGAGCTGAGCAATTTGAACATTTTATGTTTTGCTTCATGTGCGTCCAAATTTATATTATTCCATGCACGACTGTTTCTACGCCATTATAATGAAAGACTTAGTTGAGCAAAATATTCCTCTAACACGCACGTTTTAGCTATATTGAACACTCTTCTACTGGTTTGGTTCAAATGGACTTGATAAAAAAAAAATTAAGTTCTTAGGACGACACTGCTACAATTTCTTGAAAGCAAATCATGGCATGATCTTTCGACAAAACAAGTGTTCGATCTAACAGATTTTTCTTGAGAAATTAATTCATGAAGCTTATTTAAACGTATCCTTCAATTAGAGAAATTTGTTAATGGGGCCACTGCTCTATCAACTCTAATCATCACATACAACCAAAGGGACTGATACTTTACTGGCTGAAAACAATTTCCAGGAATCCAAGAAAAGACCGTTTCTTCTGTCCATTTATTTTTTTGTAACTGCTGATTCTGACAAACTCTAACAAGACAGATTTGGTAGCAAAACTATTTTCTTTTCTAAGTTAATATGTTCACAAGATACATGCAAGCACAGGGCACCATTCTTTGTTATGGCCTTTGACGATGAATCAGATACCATGAATAGAAAATCATTGAACTTGTCTCAGACAATCTCATGATATACCCAAATGCTAAGTTTGGCAAAACAAACATTTTTAAGTGGCACCATTCAAGGTGTACATAAGGTACATTTACAAATTGGGTTTTAAAAAAAAAATCCATTCATGCTTGTTTCTGTTATCATGCTCAAAAAACAAAAGAGCTCGAGTTAAGACCTTTGAACTTAAAATCAATGTAAGTGTCTTGACTATCATCTTGTTGTGTAAATATGGCAGTGTCTCAAATCTGTCATTGTGTTAACTATCATCTTGTTGTGTAAATGTGGCAGTGTCTCAAATCTGTCATTGTGTTGATTATCATCTTGTTGTGTAAATGTAGCAGTGTCTCAAATCTGTCATTGTGTTGATTATCATCTTGTTGTGTAAATGTAGCAGTGTCTCAAATTTGTCATTGTCTTGACTATCATCTTGTTGTGTAAATGTGGCAATGTCTCAGATCTGCTAAGTACTGACTCTTATGATTTTTTCAGACTTTTGTATTGTCACAAAATTTATATTTGATTATTCACGTTACTGCCTAATTCAGGTAGCTTATTTTCTAACAGAAATGGTTATCGGGATTCTTATAAAATATCAGATCGAATGCAGCTGTCTTTCATAAATGAAATACCTAGCCAAGTCTGATGTGATCGTCAGTTCACGGTGTATTTTGATGACGTTAACTTATGTTCATTATCTGTGTATAAACGGTTGTTTGATTTTTGGCCCCCCCCCCCCCCCCAGGTTTCCCAGAAGGGGTGATAATCTGTTCAAAGGAATTATAAAAATATTAAACTTGCAACCTTGATTGTCACTTTTAGTCATAAAAATGTTTCCGAAGGGATTTTTTATAAAGGAAAAAAATGAGCCATGACAGTGCAGTATAATTTTATGGAATTTGCAAAAGTTCACTAATCCTTATGAATACTGCGATTGCAATTGGCGTTGTGGAGTTATGTCCCTTTCCGTCTTTTTGTTTCATTTCAACGTAAAATATTCTTGTTTTGGGGTTTTACACCATTTCTCAGCATATGATAGGCTATACATGGCGGAGGAAGAACCCGGGAAAAGCCCAGTAAGAACCACCAACCCACGGGAAGCTACTGACAGATTTCTCACATACCCACATTGTCAGAGCCCGAGACTCAAATCCCACGCGGACATACGTAAAATGGCAGTGATCTTGGTAAAGGCGAACGCTTTAGACCACACAGCCAACCGGGACCCCTTTAAAAAGTGCATAAATATACCCAAATCCCATTAGTTTCATGCTTACAGTTCATATAAATTTTAGATAAACATTTACTTTGTTAAGTAGGTGTTTTTGTCTTTCATTCTTCGCTTTTCATAGCATTTTTATTATAAACTTCACCATCAAACCCACGACTTCCTGCACGATTATTTATGAAGTTGATTAACACATTATTGGCTATGTCATGCCTAGAAAATGGGAACTAAATGCCTTTCACAATGACACGCCGAGGCAGCCCCAAGGACACGCTGAGGAAGCCGATTTAGATTAACAAGGAATGAAGTTAATAGAACTGACTTGCCAAACTTACCGAGACACCAAAATCATAGATATAAATGGATGGACTGATAGTCCGAAAAAATTGAAACAATTTTGCTGGAAGTTTTTAGATTTTGTATTAAAAAAATTACTGCCGTCCTGAAGATTCTCAGTCTCTCAAAATTAGACGAAGCTACAGTCTTTTTCCGTCCTCCTTTTTTTAAAATTTAGAACCAAAAGCTGTTGAAAATTGGCAGATTTTTTTCGAGTTTGTATACAAATGACAACGGAGTGCCTCTCCCCATATCTATTTGTATTTATTTAGTAACTATTGCAACATCGTTATCTAAAACGTTCAATATTTTGAAATAGTTTTCATTGATACTTACACCGTAGGTAACCATTTTTAGGCCTTCTGTACCTTGCATGCAGTCAGAATAACTCCTTTGTACCATACTCGCTCTTCAAACTTGTCCGTTCCCCACACACACACTCAAATTTGGAAGCAGGAGTTGGCATAATTGGCAGAGTGTTTCGAATTTATATCAGAATGGAAGGAAACTAATATTCACTTGAGCGCTCTGGTGGTCTAAGTGGTTAGAACGTCCGCCTCGGATGCGACAGGTCGCAGGTTCGAACCCCGGCCTTGTCGTACCCAAGACTTATAAAATGGTACTAGCAGCTGCCTCGCTTGGCGCTCAGCATTAGGAAGTTAGGACTGGTCGGACAGGTGTCAGGATAATGTGACTGGATGGGACATATGCAACATGTCTGCGGCATAATGCCTCAGTGCTAAACATCATTATCAATTGCCACACTGCAGACATCGTAGCGATATGACTAAGATTGTTAAGCCACGTTAAAAATCCAAAAATATACATTATTATTAATTTCTCTGTTGCGCATTTTCCGAAAAGTTTGCTGCGGACTTTCTACTGAACAAATATTCAACGTCATTACAAAAAGACCTACAAATTCTTGGGGCATTTGCATTGAAACGTACCGTTTTCCTGTACCTTACATGCAATGAAAGTAATTCCTTATTTTTCAATTCCTCCTCTTCCAGTTGCGGCATCTCTGGCCTTTCTCCGTCAGTTAATTTTTCGTGATGGAGGGATGCTCAAAATGTTGTGATTGTTCCCACAGTTGAAAACAAAGAGGAGCAACTCTATAAGTGGAAATACAAAATTATAGTTGCTTCCCTTTCTTATTCTCTTCTTCGTGAACTAAGTACCAATCTTCCTTTTGGGAAACAAGTATATTTGAAAGGCATTATAAAACCTCAGTCAGTGTTACTGGAAATCGAAAAAGTTCGATAATGGTTTGCCTTCAATGTTTCGCACAAGGAAAATTATAGCTAAGTGTTTCTTCATTTATCATACTCAGGTTGGTCGGCAAATACCAGTAGCTCTGCATACACACTTACATGAGTCAATACAGGTAGATCTGCATACACAAGTAGATTTGCATACACAGGGAGTCCTGCATAAACAATTTGCTCGTTTATTCTTAATGTTTGTCTAACCTTTAAATACTTTTTGATTTACTTTAAACTCATGATTTTGTTTCTGGTGCGTATGGTGGATAAAAGGTCGTTCTGTCGGGGCATACTAGGGTCATGATAAACCAGAACTTTAGTTACATTTGATGTTTGAATATATTTTATGCCTATTTCATTAATATCTTATACTTTTCATCAACCTAAAAGAGCTATAAATAATTTCATCAAATGACTAAAGCCATTCTATGACTGTAGACTTTGTAGCTATCGCATATACAAAATCAACAATTCTCAGTTAGGTGCAAAATCAATAACTTTCAGGCAAGCACAAAAACAATGACTTTCAAGCAGGTGTAAAATCTTGAACTTTGAGGCAGGTACAAAATCAATAACTTTCAGGTTTTTGCAAATGGCTTTAACGGGATTTAGATTCGATACGTTAACACGTTAACTCTAATATCTCCTATTTGCCACAAGGGAGATAACAAATATTGCTAATTGATTAACTAGGTGATAACTGAAAAGGAAACTTAGAATAATTAGAGTACAATCATTAGAATAATCAGCTTTTCGATTAATGTTATACATATTGGCATCCAGCTCAGTTTCTGTTTATTTTCCTTTTCTCTTTCCTTTCATTCTTTTTTCCCCAGTTTTAGTGTTCTCACCAAATGAAACGTTGGTCACAATGACCTAGATTTTATCCTTCAGAAGCTGCATTACGCTCTTGCATTCAGCTCAGTTCAGTTTCTCTGATACTGTCATATGTACAGTCCTGAAACTTTATAGATGTATTCATCTTGGCAGATAATACGCCAAGAGTGGGCAAAATACGGCGAGTGACCTGGTTTTGTTTTTAAATTTACACCATATGGAGTGGCTTTAAGAACCGCATATCCGGCCTGCTTCCTGATCAAGTTTCCTATGGCTGTACTAAACGGTAGACGCAAAGTATGAAACAGTTATTTCATTACACGATCCAGTAATTACGTTAATTCTCTGGCACTAAACTACGTCCACTTCGTGGCCCCTGCGAGTACCTGATGCAAGTTTTCAAAGCTCATTTTGCATGCCACATAAATAATACAAAGTCGTAGCGAAAAGCCAAACCTTTGCTGGAGGTTCTCGCTAATAAATATGTAAATAGATACAAAGTATTGAATAGAAATATGGCGCAAATTATGGTGTTAAAATATGTTTTGATAACAGGATCTAAAGCTAAACTGGAAATCATTGGCACCAAACTGAAAGATTTATAACTAATGCAAATTGACCATAATATGCCTTTTATCACTGAAAGAAACAAATATCGGCTGCCGGTGAGTAGGTCGCATTGACCAGTTTTCATACCATTATGGCTTTACAAGTAATACTATCAAGGCTTGAGCGCGACTCAGATGCCTCATATCCGCCAAATATTTAATTACCAATTTGCGAAAGAGAAAGTTCTCAGTTTACTATAAAAAAAATGTAATAACGATACACACAGTCCCCAGTTTAGACAGTTATCTAATATAATTTTCAAAAGGACAAATAAATATCCAGTTTGATGCATAAGATAAAACATACGGAACAGACGGACAGTCGACAGATAAATACTTGTGCAGGAATATGGCTTGGATTAGTTGATTGTTTGGCACAGTGGTTGTTAGGACTTTTGTTTTCTTTTTTTGTGTGTGTGGCTTTTGGGGTGTTTTTGAGGAAATTGTGCAGTTGAATAGTCTAAGAGTAAAATAAAAATACATTGGGCTGATATTATAAGATAAATAGAGTGGCAGATAGGCACACTTATACTATCAGATAATATTGGGATAAGTTTGTATATATGTGTCTTAGGATGGACACGATGTATAAAATGTATGTCTAGGATCACCTTCTTGGTAACAGGGTGGCCTCCATGGCAACCAGGTGCACAACTATTTGTTACTTCAAACCTGACCCGTACATTAGTTGATTTTGCATGAACTGTTTGGCTCCAATGACATCTGATCTTCGAAATTTGTTTTATTGATGCTGTTCGCTATGACCAGTTTACTAGTGTAGATACAAAATTAAAATGATGTTTTATTTAAAAGTCTATCATTTTCCGCTACTCTCCATAGTGAATATCATTAAATTCATATTTGACCAGGTTGTTCTAGTTGAGTCACGTCAGAGCACTTTGGATCTCTTGTTATCTTGCGTTTTAACTAAGTAATATACCCTATAAATTTTATATTGAACCGCACAGGAATAGTATTGTATTTTACTTTATACAGATGAGATAAAAGTACTTGTATAATGGTAATTTCATACCCTTATTTATAATACATTAATAGTCAAGTTCACCTGATTCTCGCAAAGGAAAAAACAGAACTTTCATTCTAAATAAAAGAAAAATTGGATGTTACGTTTGTCACAATCTTTTTGTTTTTCAGTGGCATCCGTATGACAAGGTATATTCAAAAATGTGTTTCTGGTTTTGTCAGAAGAAAGGTTTCGAAGTTAACATTTTACTAATCTTACGCTTTAAATGTATCTTAAAATTATAAATATCATATATCAAATCTGCGAGCACCAGTAAAGAATGAACCAAGATATTCATATCTAAGAGAAAAGAAACAATCTAATTTTACACATGCGATGCTGGAGAATCTCCATCTCCGTGTATAATATTGGGTTTTTTGTTGGGGTTTTTTTTGTTTGTTTTGTTTTGTTGTTTTTTGTTTTTTTTTTTTTGTTTTTTTTTTATGTTTTTGTTGTTTTGTTCGTCCTTCGAGTTTGAAGATGAGCATGGCATCTTTAACTTGTCTGGTTTCTGTGAGTACGTGAGTGGCTGATGAAACCAAGTTATGCTCTGAACTGTCCGTGACACACTTTACAGCAGATGCCAGTTGGGTTTGCTTGATCAATAGAGAACGTGCTGCAGTTTAATTTTGCAATGATCTTCCAAAGGCCCCCACGACTGACCGTGTCAGAGGCTTTGCAGGTCGACAAATGCCTTGTGCATATTGGAGTTATGTTCCAGGCATTTCTCATGCAATTGACGAGCTACAAACATTATGTAACATTGTAATTATAATCAATTCCTGTACAGTTAAAGTAATCAGCACTTGTAAATGATTACAAATTCTGGAAAAGTAATGCAAAGTTCAAGTTACTTTTAATTTACAATTACTATTTGTCATACTTAAATTTGGAAATCTCAGTAAACACAGGTGTTGGTGAGTACCTGCGATACAAGGAACGTTAGTGGTAATCATCAAGAATCATCGGTAGAGAATTCTGCGACAAACGATGATGACCAGTTTTCAACTGATAGCCGGTGCCATGCATACTTGAGTGATGCTGATCGCAGTATTGAAATGCTGCATCACTATCCAATGATGAAAGCATTTTTCATCCAATACATCGAGCGCAGCAGTAGAGCGTCTTTTTAGCGCCGGATCTTATCTTCCTGTATAAACGTTGCAACAGGCTGAAACGGTTACTCCTCCGGGAAAACAAACACTTTACTACTTTGTAATTTGTTTTGATCTTGTTACACATTTAGAAAATGTTACATTGTATAAAGAAAACTGTTTACAAATTTTGTGAAATTAGTTTTACGGTATTGTATTGAATATGTTACGTTGAACTCGTAGTGCGAAGAACATTGTTCTGTGCAAAACATGAATTAACCGACGAGAACTGAGAGTTGTGAGAGACTGAACAGAAGTAATGTAACTGTACTCTAATTACCCGAATAAAAAGTAATTGTAGTTGATTTCTTCAATGTGACAGAGTAATTGTAAGTATAATCAACTACTACAACTTTTTTTAAAATAGTAATTGTAAGTTTAATTCATTTAATTCATTATCTGTACAACAATAATATATACAACACTGCCTACAGCAAAATCACAGCTTTTAGACTGAACTTTAACTATATTTTTCAAACACTTTTGCAGGGCTGACTCTAGTTGCATGTTCTAGCGACATATGCAAGCATACCTATGCATTTTCCTGTAAATAAAACAAAAAAATTTCCCATTCAAAAATTGTATCCTACAGACACCTGAAAATATTTCGTTATTATTAAGAAGCACAGGTGATGTACGTGCTTTGTCCGCTGATCCTTTTAGATATCTACTCATTATGTATGGACTTGAAATGTAAGTAATCGTACCCTTTTGGCTGATTAGTTAGTTATGAAAGATATGGTCTATGAAATTCAACCAAGTTTGTCATTATGTAGAAATCATTCTTCTACAGTATTATATGAATTTCGTCTGAAATTTTGATGATATATTTCCGTGGTCTTCCAAAACTAACCTTTAAGGACATCCTGAAGCAACCTTCAAAACTGTTTTCCCAGCCGCACTTCTGTGAAAATGTGTAGTTTGTATGACATGCAAAATATTGTAATAAACCTAGGGTATGAGATATTTGTATTTACGTCTCCGTTTTATAGCTTTGGTAGTTTTTAGGAATATTTATTGATTAAAGGGAGTTGGTGTTGGGAAGATATTTCTCAGCCGTAGTAATTAGCCATTTTCTAGACGTCATAATGTATAGTATTCACGAGACTACATGATAGCATGGATAAGTTTCATAAAATGGACCCTCCCAACTTTCTTAACATATGGAATTATCAGGATAGTTTTAGGTATATATGTTGAATAATTCGAGATAGGAATAATTCTTTGTATGAGGTGCTTGGGTCGTGTTTTGTATTGCATGGCGTGAAGTACTAATATTCGGCTTGGAAAGACTTACTGGTGAATCATACAAATTTGAAACAAGAGAAGCCATGCAAGTGTGAAAGTAGTGTTTCGTGATATGTGGTCATTATTCGATTTGAGAAAATTATATTCAGTGTTCGTGCATTTAAGAATTTTTAAGCTGGCAATGACTGTTGTCTTGAGGTTCTAAAAATAGGGGAGACATAGTCCATGGAAATATATATATATATATATATATATATATATATATATATATATATATATATATATATATATATATATATATATATATATATATATATATGTCACACATACACACATCTTGAAAGGAGACAAATGACATGACGTACAACACTAGACTGGTCTGACATTGCTTACCATGGTTACATCGGCCCATAAGCAAAGTGTTATAACAAGTGACCAGGGTTCTGTGTTCAAGTATCAGGATGATCAGTATCAACTTTTTTTTGAAAAAAGAGAAAAAATCCTCGATGCCTGGATTGCAACCATCCTATTTAATTCAAACTTGTCTCACATTTTCTGACAAGTAACTTAAGGCTTTTCTTATCGTATTACCAGGAGTCATATTGGGCGCTCGGCAACCATCAGTTTTAAAAGCTTTAAAAAACTTTCGTCACAAGATGCCCTGATTATTGCAAATTTGATTCATGCTGGTTTATCGGTTGCAGAGAGGAGCCTTAAGAAAGATTCACGGATGTAATCCAAGGACGGTCATATATCACAATCGATATAATTTTTT
This sequence comes from Megalonaias nervosa, assembly GCA_016617855.1. Lineage (NCBI taxonomy): Eukaryota > Metazoa > Mollusca > Bivalvia > Unionida > Unionidae > Megalonaias > Megalonaias nervosa. The sequence continues at coordinate 18,725 of JAECUM010008726.1, read as the reverse complement.
AAAATACAAAGATTTTCATTCCATAATGATTTCAGTCTAATAAATTCAATCTTTGTCAATGTGTTTATGAAAATACGTGAAAAATGGCTAGTTTGACAGATGCGGTAGGACGCACGGCGGAGAAAGGAACATACCATAAGCATAGTTGATTCTAAATCACGTCCACAATCGATGCCTATTCATACACGTATTCTTTATTTTAAATGACTCATGACATGTAAGTCTCAACGATCTTTCCACGATTACATTTCTAACGTAACTAAACTAAGATCATCAGATATTGGGCGTAATCTCCATCAACAACTAATAACGAGCTCCTAGATTCGGTGGTCGAAAACCAGCCATTTCAATCTTTACTATATGAGCAGCTACCACATGGAATTCCTTACCCAAGAGATACGTAATTCAAATTCCCTTGCTTCGTTGAAAACCTCATTAAAGAAATTCTTTCTTGACAGCTGGAATGATACATTAAAACCTCGCTGTCCATAATATCATCATTGTATCCATAGATAATCTGTGCATATATTATTCTGTCTTTGTATATATGACTCCTGACATGCTGAAATGTGTATACCTACGTATAGTATTGTTCATATATGTACCTGTTGACCACTATAGTTAGATATATTAACCCATTTTATGTGTGCAGTGCCGGATTTAGACATAGGGAAGCCCTAAGCTATGGGAAGCTGTAGAGGCCCTATTTGGTATTAAATAAATTTGAGAGGCCCCTTCAGACTGTGAGGCCCTAAGCGGGTAGCTTGTTTAGCTTATGCCTAAATCCGGCACTGTATGTGTGTGAGTATGTGTGCGAGCATACCTGAGTGTGCGTAAGTGTCTTTTTTTATAGCAAAACTTGTTACAAAAATTGAGGACAACGTGGCAGATTGGTCTTTATGACCAAATGTGTTATTCTCGTTAAAGAAATAAATAAATCAATAATAATAATAATAATAATAATAATAATAATAATAATAATTATTATTATTATTATTATTATTATTATTATTACCTGATGAGCTAAACTTAGATTCTATAGTCACATGGGAATGCTTGTACTTTTTTTATATCCTAGCAGTACAAAAAAGGTTATATGAACGTGGAGAAAAATCCTCTTTTCATAGAAAAATTGTCCTCATTTTTTAGCATCTGAACTAGCAGAATCAAGAATCGTATACCATGGTTTTCATTATTTACACCCCAATATTACTTCTTCCTTACGTTGTTGTTGTGTTAGAAGGAAAATAACAGCTCTCTTACAGTATTTCACAATATAAATGGACAAACTCGCGTGACTCGTCTTGACACGTATTCTATTTCGTCTTGAAGATATCCAAATAGCTGGCATTCTTGTCATATTTGACGTGTGCATTCTGACACGCACCTTGTGCACTGGATGTCAAAGACTTTTTATTGTTCTGCAGCTAAATTAGATAAAAGTCTGCTGCTATTTCTCTGTAGAAGTATTTACGCAACAAAATGATGTGAAACATCACCAACGACCCATAGGATGTTACTGGAAATTCCATATCTAACCCTGGAGTATTGTTACCGTACCTTCGCGGTTTGCAAACACACCATAGTGACACTCATTACTCATCTGGATATGCCGTACTGTTAATAATAGGCTGATTTGAGTTAATAATTCTGTAATCATTGTTTTTGTCTAATTTGTAATATTTTGCACACCCTTTACGGATACAGAAGAAAGATGCGAAGTCAAATTCGGATCAGTTTATTGCGAGGCCGGATACAGCATAATTTATATTTAAATATATTGGCTAGTTGCGGCAGCTGAATCCAGCTTACTCAGCTGTAAAATGACGTGTTTTGTACAATCCTTTCATCATCAATGTCTTTTCTACTAAGCAATTATTGAATACCTGGTTGAACTTATTGAGCTGGCCTAATTATGAGCTCTTAACGATAAGGCAATAACGTTTCCTCCTCGAAAGATGACAGTGTGATGCGCAACTGCGAACAATTAAAACTTCCGAAGACGACAACCCGTAAGAAAAACAACTGTAAAAGCCACGTCTAATGAAGTTTCCTAATAATATAAAAAATAAAAGAATCTGTCTTAAAGAAACAGCTATACTCTTTTTAGTGTTACAGGGGAAACAATAAAAGGCCTTGGCAAAGAAACATGAATGATATTATTCAGGGCGAGTCTTCTTTCTTGGTAGTGGTGAGAGTCTTTGCTGAGCATCGTATAGCCCAAGTTTTTCTTTGTCCTAATTTTTCTCATTTTGGCCAAACTCATGAAGATAAATGAAACATTTATCACACAAAGATAAATCGCATTGGACTATATCTAAGTGTTACGATTCTGTTGTCTTAAACAAAATGACAGAAAGAAGCAAAACTAACAAATTGTGTAAATCTTAACAAATAATTTAATTATCTAAGTTATAAAAATGACAATTTAAGAGGAACTTACAGTATTATTAATTAAATCCAAAAACATCCTGCAAGTCCAAAATAACAGTGTTCCGAATAAATTCTTGGTCTTGCATGTGCTGAGGTAACAATATCATTGAATGTGCTGAAGTGCCAAGAGTCTTGAATGTATTTCAGTGGTATTATTCAGAACTCCTTTGAATGAAGTCACAATAATATCAGAATCGTGTTTAGTCCAAACAGTATTATGAGCACTTTGTAATTCCAATAAATAATTTAAATAAATAATTCCTCTCAAATTAAATCTTAGCATAACATTAAATACATCTGCAGACTGACATTAAATGAAAAATACTAGGAAATAGGAATAACTATTTTTCAGTTCTCACTTTATATTCATCTCCAAGACTCTGTTAGGAATTTTTCTCGCAATTTATCCATGTGATTTATTTCACAATACCTGTCTTATGTCGAAATCCACCCCAAGTGACCTATGTCGGAATATTCACCCATCCAATCAGAAAATTACTCCAAACTTGTCAACAAGTTCATTATCACGGCTGAGTCTGAAACTAGCAAACACCTGTTTATAGCTCTATCTATAAATAGAAGCTACATTCCTGGACTATATATATATATATATATATATATATATATATATATATATATATATATATATATATATATATATATATATATATATATATATATATATATATATATATATATAAAAGCTACAGTTTGGATAACGTACTGACAATATGTATTGTGATCGCACAAAACACTCGATTCGAACTGATCTCTTTTCAGAGAGAGACACATCTTGATATCTCCCAGAAGGAGGCTTCTCTTTTTATATCATGAATGTCAAAGACCGAAAAAGTTGATATGGAACTCACCCTTTTTACGTTGTGTTCAAATGTTTGGCCTCTTTCATCTGTCCTAAGTTTTGTAAGCATATGCGGTGTATCGTTAAAGTTGTATAAAGACTAATTTACCCTATTGACTTAAATTGTAGCCTTTTTGCCCTAAATGCTTAGTTTAGTATCCATATGCAACAACTTTTGTCAGTAGGCTTTTATACTGACTATTATATTAGTGTTCTAGTAAAATACAATGGGATCTTATCACAAATGAAGATCAAAAAGAAAAAGAAAGTTAAAATGTCAAGATATGTTCTTTTTGGGATAGGAATTGAAAATGCAAGACAATTTATGCTTGTCATGGTACAAATGCTTGTCATGGCCAACTGCTTGTCATGGTCAAATGCCTGTCACGGTCAAATGCTTGTCATGATCAAATGCTTGTCATGCTCAAACTCTAGTTATATTCGTAACAGAATTTCGCTTGAAATTAATGGAAAAGCAAGGTAGAATTTTGCCTTTGCGGTTTCAAGTTAATAGAAAAACAATGTTAAAGTTTGTCTTTGCTGTTTAAAATTAATAGAAAAGCAATACAGAATTTTGCTGTTTAAATTAAAGAAAGAGCAAGGTAGAATTTTGTATTTGCTGTTTGGATTTAATAGAAAAACAAAGTGGAATTTTGTATTTGCTGTTTGGAATTAATAGAAAAACAATTTAGAATTTCGTCTTTGCTGTTTGGAACTAATAGAAAAACAATATAGAATTTCGTCTTTGCTGTTTGGAATTAATAGAAAAACAATGTAGAATTTTGTTTTTGCTGTTTAAAATTAATGGAAATGCAGTGTAGAATTTTGTTGTTTAACATTAACAGAAAACCAATGTAAAATTTTGCTGTTTAAAATTAATTTGTCATTTGTTATTTAAGATTAATAGCCTTGTTGTGTTTCATTTTCTTTTGTTTTAGGTTGTTTATATATTTTTATAATGTCAGTAATATTTTGTAAATAGCGTGGCATGAATTTTGTTGTTGTTTTTTTTTTTTTTCAATATATTTCTTGTGGTGACTAAATGATCTGAATATGCAAATGATTGTTCATAAAACTTTACATTGCTAAAAATTATTTACTCTGTTTTTAATATTTAAAAAGTGGCACATGCTGCTTGTAACACGAATCTTCTTTTTATTCTCCTGAAATAGTTTTACCTGTCTAATTTATTCAGTCGTATTTGCATATTATTTGGTGCTTCATTTAATAAGATATCTTGATGAGACAGTCCTGCTGGACATTTAAAAAGAGGGCCTGTGTTCAATGTTCTGCATAAATTCCGTGGAGTACTCGGTACAAATACACATTAATAGAGTTCTGTATAAATTCCGTGAAGTAGTTGGTACAAATACACATTAATACTGTTGTGTATAAATTCCGTGGAGTAGTCGGTACAAATACACATTAACAGTGTTGTGTATAAATTCCGTGGAGTAGTCGGTACAAATACACATTACCAATGTTGTGTATAAATTCCGTGGAGTACTCGGTACAAATACACATTAACAATGTTGTGTATAAATTCCGTGGAGTAGTCGGTACAAATACACATTAATAGAGTTCTGTATAAATTCCGTGGAGTAGTCGGTACAAATACACATTAACAGTGTTGTGTATAAATTCCGTGGAGTAGTCGGTACAAGTACACATTAATAGAGTTCTGTATTAATTCCGTGAAGTAGTTGGTACAAATACACATTAACAGTGTTGTGTATAAATTCCGTGGAGTAGTCGGTACAATTACACATTAACAGTGTTGTGTATAAATTCCGTGGAGTAGTCGGTACAAATACACATTAACAGTGTTGTGTATAAATTCCGTGGAGTAGTCGGTACAAATACACATTACCAATGTTGTGTATAAATTCCGTGGAGTAGTCGGTACAAATACACATTAATAATGTGCTGAATGTCTCGCAGATGCCGTGGAAAATGCAATGTTTTGCATCATAGGTATTACATATAGTGTCAATAGGAGTAATCGAAACGGGGAAACATATTCCAGTTCCCTTCTATCTCTCGATCCACAACTGTGTTATGGAAGCGATACATGCCTTTTGCTTAATAGAGACATTTTGAGCAACACTAAGTAACCTTTAATTTCTGTACTTTATTCTTGGCGTGAGGTGGGTGTTTCGTTTGTTTGTAAATAAAGAACAGAAATAAAACTGTTGCATGAACTAATGAACTTATTTCTTTATATGTATATTTTTACTCTAATTGGAAAGGGAGTTTTGAAAACCATTCGTTTTATTTTGAAGACATGGAGTTGTCCTCGGAATAGAGGAAATATAGATACTCGCAGACAACCACGATCATATTTGAGCGACAATCAGGTCGGATAAAATTCAACCTAAAATTTTAAAAGTTTGGGCTTATCTGATATTTTTCAAAATTAATACTCCCCATACACACAGAGAGAGATTTGTACCTATATTCATTTGAAATATGGTAGACATGATCAGCAGAACATTCTAGAAAGTATACCAACCACTTTTGTCATGCGAATATTACATGTACACCTTTTGACCACTCAAACTTGTTTTCATTTTTTTTAATAATTGCACACTTGCATTGAAAACTGTAGTCATTAAGGGAACATGAAGCAAATCCATTTGTATAACTTAGCCTTGTCATGTCGAAGACCAGAAGACGACCAAATTACATTGTATGTTTAAGACTAGAAGAAAATAAGACCAAGTTACGTTGTATATCCAAGACTAGACGAAAATCTGAACAAGTTACATTGTATATCCAAGACTAGAAGAAAATAAGACCAAGTTACGTTGTATATCCAAGACTAGACGAAAATCTAACCAAATTACGTTATATATCTAAGACTTAAAGAAACTGCAACCGAATTATGTACACATTTAATCACACTGAACGCAGTCAAAAAGATAACATGCCTCTAAATTCCTCCCATAAACAGATAAATACAATTCTTATATTATACTGCTATCGGGTTCTATTGGCAATGTAAATATTACATAAATACAACTCTTATACTGATATCGGGTCCTATTGGCAATGTGAATATTACATAAATACAACTCTTAATACTGATATCGGGTCCTATTGGCACTGTGAATATTACATAAATACAATTCTGATACTGATATCGGGTACTACTGGCAATGTGAATATTACATAAATACAATTCTTATACTGATATCGGGTCAATTGAATGTAATTTTTGAGGAAATAGTTATGGTTTAATGGAGAAGCAAATTATTTTCAGCGCAATAGATAATTCTTAATATCCGATCGAGTTAAAAACAAAATAGTGTCAGATCATTCGGAGTCCCAAGATTGGAATGTTATGCCTAGCTAGGCTGCTGTTCTGTCCCCATACCTGAAATTTGCATCTAGCAAAATCAACAATAGCAAAAGCAAAACTTTTGGGTGCAATCCATAATCGCACAGCAGCCGAAAAACGCACCCATTTCGCGGATATTTACTTTTGATGAATAAAGAAAGCAGGACTAGAAATCATAAAACTCGAGTTTGTGAGCTTGAGATTTTGTTCCAACGAATCACAAATGACATTACTTTTGAAAGATAATTTCTGATTGGCTGATGGTGTAAACTCAGCTTCAGACTCAAGGTCATATACGATAGATCTCCAGACCAGATTCGTCTCATTCCGGCAGTTGACATTCGCCTCTCGGCTTTAATAGCGAAATCGGCACAAGTTGCTTCGGCCATCGTACAGGCAACAATTAATAGGTATGAAACCATTGAATTTCTAAAATCTATGAAGATTGTTCTGGATTTTCCATCGCTGACATTCATAATTCTTTTCCAGATTAACATTATAATAAAACGATTATAGAAAAAAAAAAACCTTTTTCCCAATCGATATTCTGACTGAATAAATTTTATCATCTGGTTGAAGGAAACACTATGAATGTTATAAGTTGAAGTAATGCAAATCATTTTGGCTTAACGCTGACATTGAAATTAAGGATATCAAGATATATGTAAAATAACATCAAATATGTTATCAAAAGTTGCTCTTGTGGCAATGGACTCTAAATCCATGTAAAACATACTTTCCCACTTTGTGAATTTGCAGAGCTTACGAAAGACATATCAAAACCATCTCTAATTCCGACAACAGATGAACACAAATCTTGAATTATACTACCTGATCAGTTACACCTTACAGGCACCATGAATATAAAGTACCAAAAGGCCTCAAAAAAGACCTTTATCGTTCAAGTCCATTATAATCTGCCATTATAATCTATCAATAAAGAGAATTTAAGACCATGTATAGCGTATTATTTTGTTGTGTAGCTAACATGATATTTTTACTATAATTTCCTGTTAATTACTTATCTTTTGGCATGGTTCCTTCACTGAAAAAATATCCTTGTAAAAAACTTGGATAGAAATTATTATGTAGAAAATGTTAACGGAATAGCGTTGACTGCATTATGCAGAAGGTTTTGACCAAAAAATGGAATCCCACCCTCACCCTCCAAAAAAGAAACAAAATTAAATACATTGTATCTTCTTTCGCTAAGAATATTGCCGAACGTTTGTTGTCTTGCATCCAAGTCATGGGTTTGCGTTTTCGTTATGTCATTTTGCCGGTCACTTAAGTTGGTAATTGCATTTCATGTTAATACCTATAAACGTGAATAACTTTCGCAATTTGTATGGATTGGCAAATTGTGTAAAGTTTTCTTAGATAATACTGAAAATTGATTTCGCAATACGCATGGATTGCTTTCTTGGATACGACAGAAAATTGCTTGAACAATAAGCATAAATTGGCAAGTCGCGTAAATCTTTCTTGGATAATACTGTGAATTTCTTTCGCATTATGCATGGATTGCTTTCATGGATAATACAGAAAATTGCTTTCGCAATATGCATGGGTTGCTTTCTTGGATAATACAGAAACTTGCTTTCGCATTATGCATGGATTGTTTTCTTGGATAATACAGAAAATTGCTTTCGCAATAGACATGGATTGGCAAATCGTGTAAAGCTTTCTTGGATAATACTGTGAATTTCTTTCGCATTATGCATGGATTGCTTTCATGGATAATACATAAAATTTCTTTCGCATTATGCATGGATTGCTTTCATGGATAATACAGAAATTACTTTCGCAATAGGCATGGATTGCTTTCTTGGATAATACAGAAAATTGCTTTCGCATTATGCATGGATTGCTTTCTTGGATAATACAGAAAATTGCTTTCGCAATAGGCATGGATTGGCAAATCGCGTAAAGTTTTCTTGGATAATACTGTGAATTTCTTTCGCATTATGCATATAATTGCTTTCATGGATAATACAGAAACTTTATTTCGCATTATGCATGGATTGCTTTCATGGAGAATACAGAAATTGATTTCGCATTATGCATGGATTGCTTTCATGGATATTACAGAAAATTGCTTTCGCAATAGGCATGGATTGGTGAATCGCGTAAAGCTTTCTTTGCATAATACTATGAATCCGACTATTAATCCACAAACTATTTTACCGGACGAGGCAAGATGGTCACATTTCTGAAAAGTGTATAATTATCGATTTCAACTTGGTGTATATTCTTAGACGATCACAAAGAAAATGAACATTCCTCGAGAAAATGAATGCATTGGATATACAAAATAATAATCACTTCGATAACTTGAATTACTTACTCGTTAATAATCATAACCATAATCATTCAGAAATCCGCGTGAATATATTCTCATGTGTTAGTGACGATAGCTTTGGCTAGATTTGTACAGTACGGTGTACGGTACAATCTGACCTAAAGCTACATGGCGTAGATTTAGGACGACTAAACGCTTAAGGTGAAATCGTGCTGTAAAAGCGTTTTCGTAGAAATTCATATACCTTTTTGAGACTTAATAGCGATACTTGATATCTTCGAGGAAGCTCCGTTCTTTCGTGTCAGTAATAATAGAGCTATTGGCAAGTCTTGATATGCTCATTGCGCATGGCTTGAAAAAACACTGAATATATGAGAGCCGTTGTAATGAAAATGTATTATTGAAATGTCACGGAAGAAAGAATATTTAATGGGGATTGCTCTCTAAGTGTCTGTAAGTTTATGTGGTGTTTATTTTCCATGACCTATCATGGATACAGTTTTTATCGAGCTCTAGTAAAAAAACGACCTCATTTTTGAACACGCAAATGTATGCTCAATATAGCGTTAACTGATAAGATGTAACTTATCTCCGAAAATTGTCTCTATCTAAAACTTAATTTGCTTTCTCTTGTACTCCATCAAGAGACTGTAAATCAAGATCAGTGTTTTTTAATGGTCCTTTTAATAAGTCGGAACATTTTGATTCACGTATATTCGTAATACATCGTTTACATTTCTGCACTTTAGACATGAGTGCGTTTTGGTAGTCTGACCACACGAGTCTGTTCTGACCGATATTTTACGACCCGAAATATGTCCTGTATACGTGCGAAAACAACTTTGGTCAAATCCGATAGGAAGAAAATTTTCATAAACAGATTTCTTGGTGAAATTGTATTTCGCGTCTAAAAAGAAATCGTATGTATTTTATCAAGTGTATTAATTTATTTAATAATTAAATTTCTCTTCGGCAATTTGCAATGTGTTTTTATGTACGTGCACTCATCTATCACTCATATTGTTATGTTTTTATAACCAAGGGTTGTATTTTGGTCGATCGGTGATACAAGCAGTTATCAAATTCAAACATATTCATGGTGAGAGTATTTATAAAGCACAGGCTAGGCTTGGTTTGATATGTCAGTTATTACACAAACAAGTAGTTAGTATGTTGTTGTCGTTGTTGTTGTGGGGCTTAACGCCATTTTTCAGCACACGATAGGCTATACATGGCGGCCAGTATTAATGGTGGAGGAAGAAACCGGGAAATCCCCGGAAAGAACCACCGACCCACGAGAAGCTACTGGCAAGCTTTCTCACATATCCACATTAGCCGAATCCTAGACTCGAACCCACGCAGAGGTGAGATGGCAGTGATCCGTAACGGAGAGGCCACTCGGGGCCCCAGTAGTTAGTATGACTTAGAAGGATCTTGCTTTTACTGTCGCGTGCTTTATTTATGCTAGCTATGTTTAGTAGCTGTTTGATCGCGTCTACATAGGGATATTGGGTAATCACAGCCAGTAAAAGCGAGTCTGAACATAATACCCCTTACTGATACTTACTGTGATAAATTGGTACGGCTCATCGAGTTCAAGTCGTGAGGGCATCCATTTTAATTCATCTTTCACCTACGTAGGCATAATTCAATGTAACGTGTTGATGTTAGACAAACACACACGTGACAAACACACGCTCGACAGGATATTAGTTGTGTTTATCCTTTATTAATAAATAAATTAAGGATGAACATAAGTGATATTCTCTTGAATTTACAAAATTATTTCTGTATATGAAGCAACACAAGGACATGTTCACTTTTTCACACGAGTTTTATACCCGAATAAGGTGTCTGTGGAAGATGAGCATGAGTTATATACAAAGATAATACCCGTCTATGGTAGATGAGTTATATACACAGGTAGGATCTATGATATATACGATTTGTTTTATGCCCGAATAAGATGCTTACCAGAGATGAATTATATACAAAGATACGATCTGTCTGCCGTAGATGACTTATATACACAGATAAGATCTATCGTAGATAAGTTGTATACACGAGTAAGATCTGTTATATACACGAGTAAGATCTGTTATATACACGAGTAAGATCTGTTATTTACATGAATAAGATCTGTTATAAACATGAATTCAATCTATTACATACCCGAATAAGATCTGTTATTTACACTAATCTGTTATATACACGAATAAGATCTGTTATAAAACTGAATTAATTCTGTTACACACACGAATAAGATCTGCTATTTGTACTAATAAGATCTGTTACATACACGAATAAGATCTATTATAAACATGAATTCAATCTGTTACATACACGAATAAGGTCTGTTATAAACATGAACTCAATCTGTTACATACACGAATAAGGTCTGTTATAAACATGAATTCAATCTGTTACATACACGAATAAGGTCTGTTATAAACATGAATTCAATCTGTAACTAACACGAATAAGATCTGTATAAAACGAGAAGTTATAACCTTAATTATCATATATACCCTCTAAATTAACACATCTGAACAATTGTCAACATTGTACATTCATGGAAATGTAAATAATTAGCAAATCTGAAAAATTGTCAACGTTCTACATCTTGGAAATGTCAATAATTAACAAATCTGAACAATTGTCAACATTCTACATCATGGAAATTTCAATAATTAACAAATCTGAACAATTGTCAACGTTCTACATCTTGGAAATGTCAATAATTAACAAATCTGAACAATTGTCCACATTCTATATCATGGAAATGTCAGTAATTAAAGAGGACCTAAGATTGACATAAACAAGAAAATATTCATGTCTGACATACTTAAAAAGCTCTCAAGCTAGCTCAAGAGAGACAGAGAGCTTTGTATAAGATAAAATATATTACAGCACTTATTTGCTTTTTTTTAAATATGACCAGTCTGACGAAGACGTATATTTGACAATAACATTTTCATCCAGTCAAATAGGATCAGTCTAACTCAGACGTATATTTGACAATAACATTTTCATCCAGTCAGATAGGATCAGTCTAACTCAGACGTATATTTTCACAATAACATTTTCATCCTTAATACAGACTTTACACAAAAGACAAACTTTTGTTCTGGTATTTGATTACAGTACCTACTACTCTCAATACAAACTCTTGCTTCTGGTATTTGATTACAGTACCTACCACTCTCAGTATAGACTCTTGCTTCTAGTGTTTGATTACAATACCTACCATTCTCAATATAGACTCTGGCTTCTAGTGTTTGATTACAGTACCTACCACTTTCAATACAAACTCTTGCTTCTAGTGTTTGATTACAATACCTACCACTCTCAGTATATACTCATTCTTCTAGTGTTTGATTACAACACCTATCACTCTCAATATAGACTCTTGCTTCTAGTGTTTGATTACAGTACCTACCACTCTCAGTACAGACTCTTGCTTCTTGTGTTTGATTACAATTACCTACCACTCTCAATACATACTCTTGCTCCCATTATTTGATTACAGTACCTACTACTCTTAAAACAGACTCTTGCTTCTAGTGTTTGATTACAGTACCTACCACTCTCAATATAGACTCTTGCCTCTAATGTTGGATTACAGTACCTACTACTCTCAATACATACTCTTGCTTCTAGTGTTTGATTACAGTACCTACTACTCTCAATACAGACTTTTGCTTCTAGTGTTTGATTACAGTACCTACCTCTCTCAATATAGGCTCTTCCTTCTAGTGTTTGATTACAGTACCTACTACTCTCAATACACTCTTGCTTGCTTCTAGTGTTTGATCACAGTACCTACCACTCTCAATACAAACTCTTGCTTGCTTCCAATGTTTGATTACAGTACCTACGACTCTCAATACAGACTCGTGCTTGCTTCTAGTGTTTGATTACAGTACCTACCACTCTCAATACAGACTCTTGCTTCTAGTATTTGATTACAGTACCTACCACTCAATATAGACTCTTGCTTCTAGCGTTTGATCACAGTACCTACCAGTCTCAATACATACTCTTGCTTCTAGTGTTTGATTACAGTACCTACTACTCTCAATACAGACTTTTGCTTCTAGTGTTTGATTACAGTACCTACCACTCTCAGTACAGACTCTTGCTTCTTGTGTTTGATTACAATTACCTACCACTCTCAATACATACTCTTGCTCCCATTATTTGATTACAGTACCTACTACTCTTAAAACAGACTCTTGCTTCTAGTGTTTGATTACAGTACCTACCACTCTCAATATAGACTCTTGCCTCTAATGTTGGATTACAGTACCTACTACTCTCAATACATACTCTTGCTTCTAGTGTTTGATTACAGTACCTACTACTCTCAATACAGACTTTTGCTTCTAGTGTTTGATTACAGTACCTACCTCTCTCAATATAGGCTCTTCCTTCTAGTGTTTGATTACAGTACCTACTACTCTCAATACACTCTTGCTTGCTTCTAGTGTTTGATCACAGTACCTACCACTCTCAATACAAACTCTTGCTTGCTTCCAGTGTTTGATTACAGTACCTACGACTCTCAATACAGACTCGTGCTTGCTTCTAGTGTTTGATTACAGTACCTACCACTCTCAATACAGACTCTTGCTTCTAGTATTTGATTACAGTACCTACCACTCAATATAGACTCTTGCTTCTAGCGTTTGATCACAGTACCTACCAGTCTCAATACATACTCTTGCTTCTAGTGTTTGATTACAGTACCTACTACTCTCAATACAGACTTTTGCTTCTAGTGTTTGATTACAGTACCTACCACTCTCAATACACTCTTGCTTGCTTCTAGTGTTTGATTACAGTACCTACCACTCTCAATACAGACTCCTGCTTCTAGTGTTTGATTACAATACCTACCACTCTCAATACAGACTCTTGCTTCTAGTGTTTGATTACAGTAACTGCCACTCTCAGTAGAGTCTCTTGCTTCTAGTGTTTGATTACAGTTCCTACCACTCTCAATATAGACTCTTGTTTCTAGTGTTTGATTACAATACCTACAACTCTCAATACATACTCTTGCTTCTAGTGTTTGATTACAGTACCTACTACTCTCAATACAGACTTTTGCTTCTAGTGTTTGATTACGGTACCTACTACTCTCAATACAGACTCTTGCTTGCTTCTAATGTTTGATTACAGTTCCTACCACTCTCAATACAGACTCTTGCATCTAGTGTTTGATTACAATACCTACCACTCTCAATACAGACTCTTGCTTCTGGTGTTTTATTACAATTACCTACCACTCTCAATACATACTCTTGCTCCCAGTATTTGATTATAATACCTACCACTCTGAATATAGACTCTTGCTTGCTTGTAGTGTTTGATTCCAGTACCTACCACTCTCAATACAGATTCTTGCTTGCTTCTAGTGTTTGGTTACAGTACCTACCACTCTCAATACAGACTCTTGCTTCTAGTGTGTGATTACAGTACCTACCACTCTCAATACAGACTCTTGCTTCTAGTGTTTGATTACAATACCTACCACTCTCAATACAGATTCTTGCTTCTAGTGTTTGATTACAATACCTACCACTCTCAATACAGACTCTTGCTTCTAGTGTTTGATTACAGTACCTACCATTCTCAATACAGACTCTTGCTTCTAGTGTTTGATTACAATACCTACTACTCTCAATATAGATTCTTGCTTCTAGTGTTTGATTAAAATACCGACCATTCTCAATACAGACTCTTGTTCTAGTATTTAATTACAGTACCTACCACTCTCAATACATTCTCTTGCTTCTCGTGTTTGATTACAATACCTACCACTCTCAATACAGATTTTTGCTTCTTGTGTTTGATTACAATACCTGCTATCTCAGTACAAATTGTTGCTTCTAGTGTTCGATTACAATACCTAATAACCTCCGCACTCAGCTTAAGGAAATAGGGCCTGTGCTTGATTGACAAAATTATTTTACAATGATATTGCATACGTTATTAATTTGTTAAATTCTCTAAGTTCTAAGTTGGTATGTTTTTTTGGCAGACCTCGGCAACTGATTCCAAAATATTAACTGCTACGCCCTATATCGTGCATCTTCTTGATTTCATCCCCCAGTGATTCGTAAATTGCATGAGCTTCTGATTTGATAATATTTTTGTTCCTTTTTCACGACTGGACGATGAAGACTTCTTTGCAGAGTCGGGGAGTGCGACGCCCCAGTTCTGACAGGTATGATTGTGCACGACTAGACGAGCATTGTTGCTGTGAAAGGTTTGATAGAAAATCGTACCCTTTGCATTGCACAAGACTTGATGGAAATACAATATTGATCATATTATGATTACGGCTATGCATAGGGATGAAACGTTAATATATGATAGAACCTGCTCTGCGCCATGGTAATAAAATTTTCCATGTTCTTGCTAAAATGAATCTGAAGATAGAGAAATAGCGAATACAGAGGAAAGAACACCTTCATCACACACTGTTAAAATATCGCTTTTGATATTATTCATTCTTACCATTTATGGCACACATATGCAAAGAATTAGGTTATAAGATAACGAATACTTGGTAATGGGCAGATATCCATATCGCCGTCGTCCTTCTCATGATTTCTATCAATATTTAAATAACTACAGACAAGTAATTTATTGACAAAATCAGGATTATTTGTATGTAACGTCTCCA
Source organism: Megalonaias nervosa (assembly GCA_016617855.1). Taxonomy (NCBI): domain Eukaryota; kingdom Metazoa; phylum Mollusca; class Bivalvia; order Unionida; family Unionidae; genus Megalonaias; species Megalonaias nervosa. The sequence continues at coordinate 3,097 of JAECUM010008726.1, read as the reverse complement.
ATTTCGGCACGAAGTGGGTTTTTCCCTTTTTTAATTCAACGACAAGAAATACAATAAACGGCAGTTAACTTTTCCTCTTTGCTATTTCATCAAAAGTTTTTCTGATATTTATTAAGTGACCGTAAGTAAGCAGATGTTGACATAGAATTGTCTTTGCCGTGGTGACAACAGAAAAAGAAAAATACACCTTGACCGCATGACCTTTTACTGGAGCCCTGAAGGGACACACTTCACATGATTTTGATCTAATCCGAAATTTCCATTTATTAATCCGAGATATTGATTTACTAAGCTGAGATGTAGATCAACTAATGTCAAATCTGCTTTGAATAATCCCGAGATATCGGTTAGTGTTTAGTAAAGCGCATTAGAAAAAATGTTAAATATGACCCTTGCGCATCAACCAGGCCGTCTAATTGGGTGCTTTACATAGTGTGTATTCTCAGGGCCTGGACATACGAACAGACAAGTAAACTAATCATGGATCTCCTCAATATCAAAGATTATTTTGACCCCAATTGTATTCACCTCATCTATACTGAATTTAGCTCAACACAACCTGAGAGGTTACAGTTGTAGGCTTGTTCAATCAAATATAGTCTGTTGACCTCACTACATCGAGGGTCAAAAGGGCAACATACTGCAATGCAAAGGACCCCAGAATAATCTAGATATTATGCAAGTCCGCCTTTACCTAACGCATGTAGCGTACACAGTCATTGGATAGTGCTACTCTTTAAACATATCGTATTTGATATTGGCATACTTTTCTGTTTTTTAGCACAGTGAGCCATCTGTTATGCTATCAGAATTCGGTATCTATGCGCTTTGATACATAATCACAACAACACACACATTCTGCAACTTTCTGGGTTGCAATAAATAACATCCTATTAATCTAGAAACTGTCACAACCGCCAAAATAGATAAGCACTGCTCTGATATAACTGCTCCCAAAAGATGACGTCCAACTGGCACACAATAATTAGTGCATCAAGGCTACTTTTGAAAGCTCCTCTTGTACATAAATCAAAGCACGATCTTACTACACGTCTTCACCATAATGTTCATACTTCCGAATTTTGCTTACATATCACCCCTATTGTAGCTGTCATGTTTACTGCATCTCTTCTGGCCGAATTCGTTACGCTGCGAGCAGATATTCATGATTGCAAGTACGTGATATATAGTTTGTTGGAAGTGTTTTTGATGAAAGGTAACTGCTGGATTACAAGTAAATATTTCAACCACGAGAAAAAAGCGATATCCATATCTTCATTATTGATTAAATACTAACATAAGTCATTCCAAATATTCAAACAATGTCCCTCAAACCTTTTTGTAGACCGTATAGATGTGAAATTAAAAGAAACCTTTGGATGGCCATTTTATTATAGGATTAAATATGTTTTTAAAAAAAAAAAACACACAGATTGTAAGGCAACCAAAGATACCATAAATTATCAGTATATATTTATGTAGGCTTACATCATACGAATTATATATTTTTTATCATTAGAAAAATATCTACAAGAAGTGAGAAGCAACTGTAAAAGAGAATACATCCACACATACACAAACACACACAAACAATAACACGAGAATGATCACTGCATAAGAGATGTACATTTGAAAAGATTATATATATATATATATATATATATATATATATATATATATATATATATATATATATATATAGGCTTCCGCCAGTCTCACGAGACCATATATTTGCGCCGATGGATGTTGACATCTGTTTGGCAGTATCTATTCTGTCTATACAAAGTCAGATGCTAGAGTGGCAGTCTCTGCCACACTTGTTGCAATTGTGATCTGTAGTTGGTTTATTTCCTTGGTGCTGGGCCTTTCTATGGATCCTTGTTTCTTCTGCTTTCTACCTAAGGTCGCTGTCGTATGTTTTAGTCCCTCCTGTACTTCATGCTTCCACGCATGCCTGTCTGAGACTACCTCTTCCTAAGTGTCTGTTCTGATGCCAAGTGCCTTTAGGTCACGCTTGCATGTATCGTTATAGCGTAGATGAGGTTTTCCAATGGGTATTTTCCTTGTTTCCAGCTCCCCATATAGAAGATCCTTTGGAATGCGGCCGTCCTCCACGCTGGACACGTTGCCAAGCGTCTTTGCCTAAGGCGGGTATACATACTTGTGATACCTGCTCTCTCAAGCACTGTGCTGTTGGGAACTTTGTTTCTCCAGGCAATGTTAAGGATGCGTTTGAGACAGTGCATGTGTAATGCATTAAGCCTTCTTTCATGTTGTGTATACAAAGTCCAACATTCAATCCCATATAGAAGTGTGCTCACCACACAGGCTTTGTATACGTGTTCTTTGGTATATTCCGTCAGCTTGTTATTGGCCCATACTCGCTTTGTCAGTCTGGAGAGTGTGGTGGCAGCGGTCCCGATGCGCCTGTTAAGCTCGCTCTCAAGGGAAAGATTGTCTGTGATTACTGACCCCAAGTACACGAATTCATAAACTACCTGCAGCTCAAAGTCCTGAATTCTGATTGATGGAGAATCACCCTCATATTGTCCCATCACCTGCGACTTGTTTAGGCTGATTGATGGTGAGCCCGAAGTACCTCCACGTTCTGCAAAACGATCCATGAGTCGCTGGAGATCCTCTTTTTAGTAGGTTGTGACTGCTTCGTCGTCAACAAATAGGAAGTCCCTAATGCATTTCACGTGCACTTTCATCTTCGCCTTAAGTGTGCGAAGGTAGATACCTTCTGTGGCTGGTCCAAAAGCGTACTTGAGCAGGAAGGTGAAGGAGTTATACAAATATACTATCATACAGGTTAGAGAATTTTTAATTCGTACTCTACGGAGATTCGAACCCAGGTCCGCGGGTAAACGGCACCCATCGCCTTGCCTGCACGCACCAGCCCATATTCCTTCACGACTAAGCACGCATCACCAAAAAATGATGGCGCTGAATCGGTCTTATATGTACTCGTGCGCAGCAGACACACTCGCATGACGACCTGGTAAATAGTTCTCATCTATCTACACAGTCGTTCCGGATTCCTATGAAAGAAATCAAGATATATAGGATTAATTATACAGAATTATAAATATAC